>JAQMYI010000019.1:10041571-10054820 GCA_030014275.1 Clariallabes melas
ATAATGTTTAAAAAAATGAATGATAGATCACATCGGTTATATGCAGATTGTTAAAATGATATTAAAAATGTAAGAATTGTAAAAGACAATGAATCATATTCCCCTCTTTTCCTGCATTAGACCCTTAAAATAAAGTATCTGATCCGTTAATTCCTTCCAGATGTGTGTTTAATATGTACTGTATGCGTATAATATAAAACTATTTTCAGACATCCAACTTGTTAGTGTAATCACTCTAGTAAATGACCTGATAAAGATGAAGATAATTAATCACAGTCCACACATTCAAGTGCATGGCCAGTTGCCTATCCCACTTAACACACTCAAATGGGGGTATGCTTCCCTCTCCTGGCTGCTCTGAAAACATAAATAAATCAAAAGAGTCTAAAGAGCTGCTAAAGCATAGGTACTGTACACATCATGTATTTCTCCTGAAGAATACCTTGTTTCATATAGGATGTAGTACAAATTAGTGTGTATTCTAAACCATATAAGGTGTGTATTATACAACAGAAAGCAGGAAAAGAAAAATGTTAATGTGCAGTATAATAGAAAGTGAACAGGCAAGCTTTAAAATGTAAGTATAAAATAATAGAACAATATACACCACAGAGAAATCAGAAGTTAAAAATGAAAGGAAATAAAATTTTGTCAAACTATTCACACGTCCTCATTACTGCTCATCAGTGAATGTTTTATCGTTTTGATTTAAAAAAAATTTTTTTCCTTTATGTCACTTCATGTCCCTTAAAATTGTAATGAAAATATACTGCACAGGACAAATTTGAAGCATTTACATTGAAGTGTGCATAGAATTAGAATGTTTTCCCCCACGCTTAGTGGGTTTCCTCCGGGTACTCTGCTTTTCTCCCACAGTCCAAAGACATGCAGATTAGGCTAAATGCGGTCCCAAATTGCCCTTAATGTGTGAACGGATGTGTGCATGTTGACCAGAGGTCCTACCACAGTTGTAAAAATGGGAGTAAATATAATGGTCACCACTGGTCCTCACGTTCCCTAGTTGTACTACAGATGTTCCTAGATGGATGAATGGAAATGTGAATATGGGTGAATGAGTTAGTGTAAACTTTCAAAATTACATTTTCATGTCTCATTCAATAATAAACCAAAAGCATCGACTTAGTAAGTTTTAATATTTTATTATCCACTTTTTGTTAAAAATGTTAAAAATTACACAAATTCTGACCCAATTAGAATGTTGATGCAGTAATCCAGTGCAATAAAAATTTTATTAACATTCCACAAAATTGCAACAACATCTATCTCATGACTACAGAAATGTCCTATATGACTTCAGAAATGTCAGAAACCTTGACAGAGTGTTGTGTGAGATGTGCTGTCATCCTTTCTTTTAATCAAAAAGATATTAAATATACATTAGGTCAAGAGAGTGCATCTGAGAGAAAGCTTGTATATAAACAAGGCCAAGCTTTCCTGTTCAAGTGAGTTCAGGCCTCAAATAGCAGAGAGAGAGAGAGAGAGAGAGAGAGAAAGTCGAGGGGGTGGGTGCAGTCTCGCAGATCAAAGAAAATAACATGAGGGAGGATATGAGCTCTTAGAGGAGTAATATAGGAAAGATACCATCTGTTTTCATGCAGCAGGAAAAGGACAACAGAAACGGCCTTTTAGCCTGGGATAACAGCACCCACAAATGCCTTATTAAGGAAGCCCCAATTTAATATGAGATTGGCCAACATTAAAGGGAGTCTCTGGAGAAGATCCCTCCCCTTGATATTAGGAGACATAACCTTTATATGACAAATAAATTTGAAGATTATTTCTTGAAAGGGCTGTCAGTGTAATTTTTCCTCTGGTATTTTCAATTTTGAAGGTGGGACTATGATTTTGAAAGAGAAAAAGAGAGACAGAGCACAAAGAACTATAGGCCAATTTCACTACTAATGCAAAATAAACTTGGCTCTGGGAAAAGTCCTTATGCTGATGATGTGCTTTGAAGAGTATAAGAGTCTGCTTTGTAGGATATGTACTGTATATTGGAATGTGATTAGCTAATTCTGATAAACAGTGTACTCTACAATTCATACAATGAGTTTCAGAACTTCCCAGCCCCTTAAAAGTCGTCCGATTTAGCTGGTTACAAATGTGTTGACGAACACCAAGCATGTATTTTTTATTGCAAACCAATACGCTCCTTTACAAAATCTTAAATGTATTACTGTCACAGATCATAAAAACAAAGATTGAAAAATACTGCATGTTAGACATTCAACCATCACAGGTCCCCTGGTTACACCGCATTTTTCTGCAATAACAGCTTTACGTCTGTTTGGTGGTAAATTCCTACCAGCTTATTCAGGTTATCCAGGTTATTGGTATAGTTTGTTGGAAATTGTGGAAACAGTGCCACAGATTTTTAATGGGATTTTAATCTGGGTTTTGACTTGCCCACTGTAACACTCTGGTGTTGCTTGAGCCTTGTGTCTTCTCCTGAGTTTTTGTTTTTATGATGTTTTTTTTCCTGTGTATGTATTTGTCCTCATAAGATGGGCTTTAGTCAAAACTGAAGCAAGAATGGTTTATCTCCATGAATTTTGCTCCATCCATTCTCCCTTCAATTTTTGGAAAAAAAAAAGCATATTCTGAGCATGAAAAGCATCCCCAGAGCATGGTACAGCTCATCATACTTCACTGTAGGGATGATGTTAATTTAGCTAGGCCTGCATTAAGTGTGCACCAAGCCCAATTATTTACAGACATGCAAGAAGTAAATACCCACCCACACTTTTATTATAAAAGGCATGCACCAAGGCGGCATGGTGGCTTAGTGGTTAGCACTGTAGCTTTGCACCTTCAGGGTTGAGGGCTTGAATCTTGCCTTTGGTCTGTGTGGAGTTTGCATGGTCTTCCCATGTCCTCCGGGTTCCTTCCAGGTACTCCAGTTTCCTCTCACAGTACAAAGACATGTTGTAAGATACAATAACTACAAACCCTGAAATACGTATTTCTACCATTAACAGACCTATAGAACAGTTTAAAGAATATTTAGCAATGTCTAGATTCAATAACACAAATCATGATTTTCCCATTTAAACTACTAGAATAAAGCAGATACATAATCAGAAATGTTGTTTTTATGTTGCTTTGTAATTCTGACGTTCTTTCGGCAGTGACACATCCCTTGTGACTGTACAGATGGGGAGATATGAATTCTAATCAGATCCCTTCACATAATCAGTGGACCGTTCATCCATCCCAGGAGATTTAGAGTTCTGCCTTATTCACCATGCAACAGGCCTTATTGGATCCAGACTGACCTGCTTCTGAAGCCCTTGTATTTCCCTCTCCATTAAATGTTTTATTTATCAGGACCATGTGTACAGCTGCATTGCCATTACAAGAATGCGTACCTTTCTGAATAATCAATAAATATTCATTTCATTATTTACTATCTCATATGATAGGGAGCAGAAAAAAAGGTAAAATGCTCCACAAATTCATTGCTGTTGATAAATCAGCTAGCTTTCAAAGTTAGGTAGGAAAAGTGCTGTGTGCATATAAACAGCTCTCTGCATTGCTGAATACTATTAGTAGGCCATAAATATGGTACAGGTGTCTCTCTGGGACTATGATTCATTGAACAGGCTGGCCAAGAAAGAACAGTAAATTCACCAATATTAATTAACCCCCTGCTTTCTGGGCATTTCAAGGCCTGTATCTCAGTGACCCCGTAAACATCTGGCTGACGAGGTTGTCCGTGGCAGGGCACAAAGAGTGACAGCTCTCATTGAATGGAATGAGTTATTAAGAGTATTTTTTGGATAGATGGAAAAATTGTAGCCAGGGCTATTTAGTGTCATAAAGCTGGGCCATAGTGGCAGACAGGCTCAGCGGGACAGGAGGCAATACCACTCCAATCAAATCTGAGATGGATGAGGGATGAGGCTGTCCACTCTGAATTTTTATATTGGGAAAGGGGCTGGGAGGGAATAATGCCATCCGTGAGTGAATTAACCTCTCGCCAAGGATGGAGCAGACTCCTGTCATCTACCGTGGATGTAAGGGGAAATGAATGGCCAGATAGAGAGACCTTCTGCCTTACACTGGTAATCGGTCACTATTAGAGGATCAGGCCTTAGTTATATGTCAGCCTTCAATCAGTAAAATCTGCAACAGCAGACACTATGGTCTATACGTTTCTTTACGTGGCTCTGGAAAAAGGATAAGGCAAAAGAGCTTTGCACATTGACATCAGTCAAGGAGGACTGGATAAACAGGTTTTACAGAGCTCATTTCATTTTTGAGCACATATGCAACAGAGTCCAAACTGAAGATGTGTAGGAACATCATAACGTAGGAGAAAGAGTTCAATGGAATCGCCTGAGAAAATAATAGAGGTATGGAAATAAGCATGGCAACACAATCTTAGATTAAGTTAGATTAAGTTTTATAGCAGTAAGTAAAGATGTAACATTAAGGTGGTTTATTATCTCATGAGATGATCTTCAATTTCCGCGTTTACCCCGAGTTTTCGGATTTGAAACCCGGAGTCGGTACTGAATGCTACTGAATATTAATAACGAAGAGTGTGCTCGTTAAGTAACATTTGAGTATAGCATTTAAATGTAACATGGTGGTCATTAGAACACACCCCGAGGTTAAGCAGCGTGAGCATGAGCGTGGTACGTCAACGATCTGAGTTCCGCCTTTACAGGAAGTTGTTGACTTGCGACTGCGCATGCGTACAGCGCTGCCGGGACGTTGCTGTAGCAGGAAGAGAACTGCGTTTCGCACAAAGTCGGTGTTCATGTGCTATGGAGATGAAGATCTAAAACATGAACTATTACAGCAAGACTGTAGAATGAATGAAGAGAATTTGCGTTGGTGACTAAACCGGTGTGAAAACGGCAGCAACAGAGCTAACCTGCTGCTTTCTACCCCGGAAGTTTGATGTATCCTTATAGCCAGTTAGCTTCGAGCTTGCTCCACTGCTTCTGCTAAATGTTTCTTTTGACATATGATGAGGTGGCACGCTCATCAGCTTTGCGTAGCGTCACCCACCAATCCCGAGCGGTCTCTTCCGGATTTTGGTGAATGAATAACCTGATGAAGTTTGGACATTGTAGTTAGTGGTCATGGCTGGCTTTCCAGCTTCTTTAACAGGCCACTTGATAATCTGCGAGCAGAGGCGCGTTTCAGTCCTCTGATGCTTTTTCCACGAATTGACACGAATTTGCCAACTGTCTTTAGTTCAGGTAAGCTTCAAATTCCAGCCAGCCAGAGAGAGCGGTTTTGAAAACCATTACAGAATTAAAGCCAGCCCTCACACAAGTCCAAGCCAATCCGAAATCTACTAGTGTGTATAGATCAGATCGAGCTAATTGGTTTAGATGACCTGGAACATTTGACACCATATGACAGAGAATTTGATAAAATTCACCTAATAGATTTCAGTACACCGATTTCCCCCCCTTTGTCCCACGTTATGTAATATGAGTAATAGTAAGTCACCACATGGAAATCCTAATTAATTACTTCTTTGATGCTTTTAGTCCATGTGAGTTGCTCTTCTTTAGTTGAAACTGTCTAATCAGCGTGAGAGAAATTTTTTTTTGCATTAGCATATTGCACATGGTCAGTGGTACCTGAAACCACCATATTTCCACAGCACATTCATATAGCACAATGTTCGTTCAGCCTCTTATATTTTAGCTGTCATTTAGATTATTACAGTTTGCCCACATCGCAAATGACCCCAAAACAATAATGTAGTCCTTTGTATATTAAGGATATGTCATGATGTTGATGATATCATTTGTAAATCCACAGGAGGCTACAGACACAATGAGTTCCAAATTCAGCTTAATCAACTATAACTCCCGAAAGCACATCTCCATCTCGATACCCTCCTCCACGGAGGCGATGTCCCCGCACATCAAATCCATAGAGGAGCTCCGAGTTTTAGGGGTGAACCTGAGCGGTTTCAACACTCCCACACAGTTCTTCATCTGCGTGACCGGAGTGTTTGTCTTTTACCTCATCTATGGCTACCTTCAGGTACAAATTTCTGTACATCCACCAGCACTTGTATAAATGTCTTTTTTTTTCACACATTAATTTATAATAAATGGAGCGTATCTCTTACTTGTAAGGTGTTAACAAAATTCGTTTTTATGTATATAGGGATGCTGGTACACACATTTTTATTTCACACATGAACACAGGATACATATGACCTCAAACAATCCCAAGGAGTCTCTTTTGTTATAGCATGCATAGAGCAAGTTTTAATTCTGTGTAAGTAGTGCCAGTACACAAGGAACAAAATTATTATTACACCTGCATACTTTCACCTGTGGTTGGCCATGGACAATTACATATAGATAAAACTACCAAGTTTCCATATGTGGTAAAAAAACTTCACGGTTGTGTGTACAATCTATTATGCCAGTTACATAAAAAAAAAAAAAAAAAACTGAATTATGTTAAATCCCTTATTATTGTTTTTCATTCTGATGCCCTGTTTGCAAATAAAATGTATTGAGCGATATGAATGGATGTAAGACATGCATTGTTATTCAGCTCATGACTGGTTGGGAAGTGCCAGACCTGTCTCCAAATTTCGATAGAAACAGCCTGTGGCAAAAATCCTAGAGTAGAAAGGACTTGAATGTGCACCCGGATGCTACCCTGAAAAAAGAGGTTTGTTGCTGGCAGGGATGAGCTAAAATTGCACTTGGCAATTGAAATCGCTCATCATTCTCAGCAAAGAGGTTCCTGCACATCCTCAAGCACTACAAAGCTCAGTTGGCCAAGTCTTCAAGCAAGGTGATGTCAGCAACTGCCTGTATCATTCAAGTCCGTCTTTATATCTTTTTTGATTTTACATTCATTCACGTGTTTGCTATTTGTTGTGAGGAGTCAATTCTTCCAAAATAACATAAAAGAAAATCTCAGCATGCGCAAGGCATCAAACCTTGAGGTGGATAAACCTCAACTTCTTACCTTACGTTGTCTTTTATAATCTCCAACTGTACAGTTTCTGTAACTGTTCCCATGATGACCTTAGTCTCCTGTCCACCTCAAGGTTTGATGAGGTGCTGAGGTGCATTTCTGCTTATCACAATTGTAAAAAGGGAGTATATTAGTTAGTGTAGAGTTTGTATGTAAACTCTAGAAAGTGCTGTGTGAAAATCCAAGGAAATCTCCAGGAATTACTTCAACCAGCCCATCTTGCATGAGGGACTTTGTTTGATGTGAATGTACAATAAATTTTGAACATAAACTAGATTTTGAGATTGTACATTGAACTGTAACTGTGCCAAGTTGTTGTGCAGATCGGATATTCCGCTGTGGCGACCCCTTACTGGGAGTAGCCGAAAGACCAACAACAACATTGAACTGTAACTGTATAATATTCATATTATACAGTATAATATTTAATGTTCAAAGGGAATGGTGAGCAGTAACAGGGACAAATGAATAATGGTTCATCACTTTGCCAGACGTGGACCAGCAAAATTACACATTAGTCAATGTGCCTCACTGTAGTGCAGAATAACATGGAGCTTGAATGAGACGCATTAATTTCATTGATTATTTATTATCAGGGATGACATAAGATTACCTAATGATGATACTACTACTACTAATAATAATAATAATAATAGAATTGTATAGGCTGTTAATTTGCATAATATTCATCTCAATAGTCATGACACAATCCTTCTTGTAAATGAATCTAATTACATTTATTTAAAACTTTTCCATGTTTTACTAGGATTACATTTTTTATGGGTTTTTATTTAAATATGTTCGGAATTTCTACAGAAGCAGCGACAGGTTACTCTGGTAACACAAGTACCTACAGTAGTAGAACCTGTCGGTTGCTACTGTATAAATTTCACACTACTGAAATAAAATTTTAGTAGTACATATTAAATAGTAAATTTATAGTGTATATTAAAATAAAAACTGATGGATCCTGTAATTTCTAAAGAGATTAATTTTATGCATATTAATAGCCTATGCAATCTTAACTAATTATTGCTTATACTATATTTAGATTACTCATACATTATTTAGGGCCCACGCACTAGTGTGTGCAGGGCCCTCTTGTTTTCCTAAGAATTTTTTTTTCATCATTTTGGGCTTTTGGGGGTTTGTAACATGCTCAAAAACTCATGAAAATTGGCAGACAGGTTGAAATCTACTGCCGTTAGGATGCTTGAGAGTCTGGGCCCCGGGACTTTAGGAAGTCAGTTATTTTGTGTCATTTGTTGACACACCCACACTAACACTCAGATGTCTTTCTCTCACACACACACAACTGGGGCTTAAATGATTGAGATATATAAAAAAAAAAAAAATTTTTTTTAAAGCATTATACAAAGATATATACAAAGTAAACAGTGAGCAAGTGAGCAGCGATTGCTTTTTGGAGGTCTTAGCATGCTCAACAAACATACAGGTTGCGTAGTGCACCCGGGAGGTGATGGTGCAGGGTGCTTGGGCCCGCATATCGTTGCTTACAACTATATTATTATTAGGTAATACCAATATGTCTGATGCTGGTGATGGGTTGTTATGTTCTGAATGGGGGAATTTTATGGTGAGAAGTGGCATACATGAGTCTTTCAGATCACTGTGGAGGAATTTTGGCCCACTCTTCTTGCTGAATTGTTTTAGTTAAGTCACATTGGTGGGTTTTTGAGCATGAACAGTCTGTTTATGGTAATGCCACAGCTTCTCCATCTGATTCAAGTTCAGACTTTGACTATGCCACTCCAAATTTAGGATTTTCTGGTAGATCACAGAATTGATCTGGTTCCATCAGTTATGGCATGTTGTCCAGGTTCTGAAGCTGCTAAGCAGCCTGAGACCATCACACTACCACCACCATGTTTGACTGTTGATATGCTGTTCTTTTTATGAAGCGCTGTGTTAGTTTTATGCCAGATACAAACTTTTTCTCATTAGTCCACAGAATGTTTGCCCAAAAGTCTTAATCAGGATTTTTAAAAAATGTATTTTTTTGGCAAATATGAGACAAGCATTTGTGTGGAACTCTCCCATGGATGCCATTTTTGCCCAGACTTTCTTATTATCACCTGGGTGAGGTGGTGTTGTGTTCTTGGAGTAATGTTGGCAGGCTGGCGACTCCTGAGAAGGTTCACCACAGTTCCAAGTTTTCTCCATTTGTGGAAAATGACTCACACTATGGTCTGGAGTCTTAAAGGCTTTGTAACCCTTTCCTGACTTCTTCTTGATCTGTTTATCTTTTAGTGTTCTTCACTTTGTCAGACAGGTACATTGCTTAATTCAACAAGTCTGGCATTAACCAGGCCTTGGTGTGGCAAATTTAACTCAACTTTCCAAAAAATATGATCAATCACAGTTAATTCATGGTTAGGGAGTGGGGACAATTACCTTTTTAAATAGGGCCAGATACTGTAGGCTTGGACAACCTTTTTCCCTTAAGAATTGAAATAATAATTACTCACATTTTGTATTACTCTTTGTGTAATATTAAAACTTTTGATGATTTGAATAATTTAAGTGTAACAAATGTGCAAAAAAAAACATAAAGGGGCATTTTTCTCACAACATTGTATATTGCAAGTCTTTGCAGGTCTGCTTCTGCAAGGTCAAAAAATGGCATCATGTTTTAATTTAGCATTTCCACTAGTATAAACTCATGAAGGGTTTATATAAAAGTTTATAAATGATATTCTCTAAGAAAATTATTATATCTTCTGCCAAAATATGAAAACCCCAAAGTTAGATGCACCAGATCCATATATGGTTTATAATTACAGCTTTCTGTCTCTTCTATTTTCAGGAGCTGATTTTCTCAGTAGAGGGTTTTAAACCCTTTGGCTGGTACCTTACCCTGGTCCAGTTTGGGTTCTATTCCATATTTGGCATGGTAGAGCTGCAGCTTACTCAGGACAAGAGGAGGAGGTAGGAAATGCAAATGCAACCTGAAGGATGAAATGGTACTCACAAACAAATATGCTAATGCAAATGATGACTCACAAAAGTTCTGTAGATACTATTGAGTCAGGATAGAGGCAAATATTTCAATTTCAATTTGTCTGGCCTGCTGTGAGTCTCTCTGGCAATCTTACATAAAATTACATTTAGGTTTGTCTGCAAATTTGTCTGCATCTCAGAAACCTTAGATATTTTCACACACCAGTTTCTGATACGAAAGAAGCAGGAATGCGACCAATTAGGTGAGAGAGGTTTCTTAGGCTTGCTGATATTTTTATTGCACATTGCAAACAAACACACAGTAATGGTCTAGAGATATTGGCACGGTGGTATGGTTGTTAGTACTGTAGCCACGCACCTCCAGGGTCAGGGTTCGAGTCCCACCTATGGTCTGTGTGTACAGTACCTGTGCATGTTCTCCCCATGCTTGGTGGGTTGCCTCCAGATACTCTAGTTTCGTCCATCTGTCTAAAGACATGCAGGGTAGGCTAATCAGATATCTAAATTACATGTAGCATGTGAGTGAGCATGTGTGCTTGTGGGCCCTGCGATGGATTGGCACCCCATCTAGGCTCCAGGATTCTTGCTACCCTGAACTGGGTAAGCACTATAGAGAGTGAGTGAATGAGAGAAAGAGAGAGAGAGAGAAGGAGAGAGAGTCCAGCTTGCCTTTCCCAATCGCTAATACTAAAATTCAATTCATATGGAATTTATGAATACACAGATTGGACATAACATTGAATAACAGAGGTGAAGTGAATAAAATAGATCATATTGTTAATATGGTATGGGTGTCCAAAGCTTATTAATAAACATGAGGAGCAGGTCTGGTCTGACAGGAGAGCTATGGTAGAGCAAACTGCTGAAAAAAGGATAAAATTATGGTTCTGATAGAAAGGTGGAAGAGACAGTGTGCCTGTAAGATGTTCAGGACAAATAAGACGGGTCTCTGGAAGTGAAGTTATGCTAAATATAGTCGAACTACATAGCGATTAACTGGAGTCTCAACCTGTCAGTGGCTTGGTTACAGGCATGTAACCAACACAAACATTACTATGAAGAAATAAAAAAAAGTCATATAAATACAAATGTTATATAAAAATGGGGTCATTCTAGATGCTGTATATAACCTTTTTGACTACATTTTTTTTTTTTCTTTCTTTTTTTAGGATCCCAGGGAAGACATACATGATGATAGCATTTTTAACAGTCGGGACCATGGGCCTCTCCAACACATCACTGGGATACTTGAACTACCCAACACAAGTCATCTTCAAATGTTGCAAACTCATTCCAGTTATGATTGGAGGAGTTTTCATTCAAGGTAAATAACAATATATGTTTATGAATATGAATGTCTGCTGCTGCTCACTGTATTCTTTGTTAACCTGCATTAAAACATTATTTGTTGAATTGTAGTGACAAAAGCTTATTGTTATACAAATGACCATTAAAGGGGAAACAAATCTTGTGACATCTAAGCAGAAGCACATTTTAAATGAATGTGTCTTAGCTTTTAATCATGACTATATAGTACTACTGTGCTAAGATGTATTTCCAATATTATATACTATATTATATATCACAAAATCCTCCTTGTAAATTACTGATGTTTTACTATGTAGTAATATTGGCTGCCTGAATTAGGTACTGATTCCAATTTCTACTTTTAATTTTTCCAAATAAAGTTATTCTTTAATAATTCAAAGTTAATAATGTTAATTATTCATACATTATTTTCACTCCTTCCATTAAAGCCACAATAACACTCTTTATTTACTTTAAACTATTTAGTTTTTAATGAGGCTAAGTAAATGGTGCCACCGAGAAACAAAGAAGAAAAATGAGTGCCAGAAATATAGCCTCTTTTCTCCCTTTTTTATGTTTTTTCTTTTCTCTGAATCCCTGCACTGTAGCATGGTGCTCCCTTGGATCTTGTTCTGCATTGAATGCTTGATGCTGGTCCAACAAAGCTAACCAGACTAAAATTCAGTTCAATTCAATTTTATTTGTATAGCGTTTTAACAATGGTCATTGTCATAAAGCAGCTTTACAGAATCAAAGGAAAATTATAGAAATGTTTGTGAAATGTGACACAATGTGTATGAATCAAAATGATCTGTTTGTCCCTGATGAGCAAGCCGAGGGCGACGGTGGCAAGGAAAAACTCCCTGGAATGACAATAGAAAAAAACTTTGAGAGGAATCAGACTAAACAGGGAACCCATCCTCATTTGGGTGATAACTGATACCAGGAATTGTTTTGCAGTCATACTGTGGGCCGCTGGCAGTTCAATATATTAGTTGATGTCTTTAAGTTCATATGGAGTCCAGTTCGTTATTGGAGGCTCAGGTAGACTGAAGGAAATTCTGACTATTGAGCGACTGCAATCACAAGTCCTCAGCGAAGAGCTGTCTGCATCAGCCGTGGGCAGGAACATCTTCATTGTAAAGTGGAACTGTCCCAAGTCACCACACGCATCCCAAACAGACCACACTGGGCCTCCATGCGACGAGATCTCCAGCAGAAGTGGGGTATCAGGACAGGTCCAGGGGGCAGAGTGGGTCTGGATCACTGGCAGCTCAGGAGAGGCATGTGTAGATCTACAGAGAGAGAAGGAGACATGAGAGAAAGAGAGATAGCAGTTGGTTATGGTCGCAGTCAGGTAATGTACAAGGTGAATATGTACTGTATTCATTGCAGAGTGCTAGCAGGGACTCCAGCAGGATGGACTATGACCGCATAACTATAAAGGAGTGCCAGGAGACAACACGGACATGAGGGCTCCCTGGGATGTAAAGCAACCAATCACTTCACCGTCAACAAATCTGAGTGATCAATAAGAATGGGGAACAAAGCATCTAAACATATCAGATCACCATAATGCTCTACGCCCATGAGTCCCCCTAAGGCAAATCTATTTACAAAAATGCTTGGCTAAAGGAATGGGTTTTCAGCCTAGACTTAAACACAGACGGTGTCTTGAGTCCCGAACATTAATTGGAAGGCTATTCCATAACTTTGGGGCTTTGTAAGAAACAGTTCTGCCCCCGCTGTAGTTTTTGTAATATGCGGTACTGAAAAGCAGCCTGCATCCTTTGATTGAAGGCATGGTGGATCGTAAGACAATAGCAGTTCACTCAGATACTGTGGCGCAAGACCATTTAATGCTTTATAGGTCAAAAGTAGGATTTATCCATTCATTCATTCATTCATTCATTTTCTATACCGCTTCATCCTCTATTCAGGGTCGCGGGGACCTGGAGCCTATCCC
>JAQMYI010000019.1:10120755-10131487 GCA_030014275.1 Clariallabes melas
TCCCTGATGAGCAAGCCAAGGGCAACAGTGGCAAGGAAAAACTCCCTGAGATGGCAATAGGAAGAAACCTTGAGAGGAACCGAACTCAACAGGGAACCCATCCTCATTTGGGTGACTGTCTGAAGTCTGGAACCCATGTACATGACCAAAGATGCTTTACCAGGCCTTTACTGCAGCTGCCTTTAGTTGCTGTTTGTCTGTGGGTCTTTCTACCTTCAGACGTCTTCAGTAAGTAAAAAAAAAAAAAAAAAAGCATGCTCACTTGGCTTGGGAACAGGTGATTGACTTGGCCAGTGAGGAATATCCCCTTTCTTTGCACTGATAAACTCTTGGTTAGCTTACAACATATGTTTTGGGTCATTATCTTTGTGCAATATGAAGCCGCATCAGTTTTGCTTCATTTGGCTGAACCTTAGCTGAGAAAATAATCCTATACATGCTTATGCAATAACACTGCCTCCACCATGTTTGACAGATGATGTCATTTCCTTCTCCATACTTTTCTCTTCCCATCTTTCTGGTACAAGTTGATCTTGATTTCTTGAATCTGGCAATGTCCAATCTGGCATTTCTGTTTGTGAGCCTTGTCTGTGGTTTGCAGATTGTTGTAAAGCGTCTAATTACTACATAAAGCCGTCTCTTGACTGCAGACTTTGACAATGACACGCCTACCTCCTCACATGTGTTCTTGACTTGGCTTCACTACATGATGTTCTTCACTATGGACATAAATATACAGTCATCCATTAGTTGTCTTCCGGTGTCTTCCAGGTTCCCTGCTGTTGCTGAGCTTGCCAGTTCATTTCTTCTTTTTATTTATTTATTTATTTATTTTTTTTCAGCCTAATTATAGCTACCTTTACTTGCATAGACACTTCTTTGGACCTCGTGTCCAAGTTCGAGTGAACAGCTACCAAATGCAAGCATGACACTCAGAACCACCTCCTAGCCTTTTATTTTTTTTTTATTAGTCATGAACTAATTGGCTCATGGCTATAATTCCTGAATGGTTACTGCAACATTTTTCAAATGTCTTTCAAATTGCATTCAATGTGGTGGTGTACAGAGCTTAATTGCCAAAAAGAACACATTGTTTCAAAATTTATGAACCTGACTGAGAGTGTGTGTGTGTGTGCTGTCCCAGTCAAAACTATGGACACACCTTCAGTGTTTTTTCTTTATTTTGTTGTTTTCAATTAATACTAAAGACATTGAAATTATGACAGGACATGTATGGAATGATGTATTAAACAAAAATGTGTTAGATAATCTAGAATGTTTTATATTTTTGTTTCTTTAAAGTAGCCACCCATGACATTAGCTTAGTCAGACTCATAAATTTCTTAAGAATTGTTTTACTGACTGACCTTAATTTCTTAAAGTAATGATGAACTGTCTCTCTCTGAGTATTTCTCGCCATAATATGAATTTTTACAGTAGTTGCAGTAGCACTAATAGGTCTATCTCTGTACCCGCCTCTACGTTGTCATGCGGCCTTGAGTTACGTTAACAGGTGCTGCACATCTCTGTGTGGATTGGGGAGAGGCACCCTTGTAGCTTTTCTGTGCTGATTTTGTGTAAGATTTTCTCGGTAAGATTTCACAGATTTCACCTGTAAGGTTCCGTTGCTCCCAGACTCTTTGCAAGTTGCCCACTCAAACCCACTCAATACACACAGTTACACCAGTCTCACTTACACCATAAATACCAGATACCCATTTTTTAATAATCCTACAGGTAGTATGCTCTAAACTATTACCACACTGGCATCCCCTGTGGCAGGTGTAAATTATTTGCTAAGTTTATTTAGAAATAATAATTATGGTCAATGACAGAGATGCGTGCTGCTCAGTAAACCTTCAACTTTTTGTTTAATAAAATTTTAAGTTAAATGTAACTTTTGTATTTGAAGTAATTTTGTATTGTGTAAATGCTGCCCTTGGTTATTAAGTGAGAAAATGTTGTTCATACCAAATATTTAAGTTCTCAATTATTTTCAGCAGTCTTCATTAATGCACACAATTGCTTGTAATACGTTTGAGGTAAAATTAACATTTTTAGAATAGTTATGTCAACTCCCAGGAAAGCAGAACATGGCATAGAGCAACACATTGTTCAGTGGCCTCCTTAATAAATTTGTAATTTGTCCACCCATGTTTGAACTGCTGTTTTTTCAAGGATCACCACGCCAATAATCATCATGTTTGTTCCCTATTAGGTCCCTGTTCTCCAGAACAACAATGGTTCTTCTTTGGTCGGATTAGCCACCATCAGCTCCCATCTGGTACGTGAGGCTAAAAGAAGAGAACTGCTGGGCGATTCACCTGAGCAGAGAGCTGTGGTCCAGCAATGGTTGGAGTATCGATTGACCCGACTTGATAACTGTTCTAAGGATGAAGTCAAGATTATTCTCAGGGTAAGTGGCCTTATCATGTTGAAAGGTTTTTTTTAAACAAAAACTCAGTGGTTCTGTAGTGTTAATAGCCCCAACTGATATTACTTGCTTAATTGCTATGGCCTGCAATAGTTCAGGTTTTTATAACCCTGAAATCAGAGATGCACCATCTATCAACCAATGCTTGAATGAAATGTTTTCACCTTGATTGGACAATATTGTGAATGGCTGATCAGCCTCAGTTATAAATGGTTCTGCACTGATTGAACATGAGTGGCGCCATAGAAATGCACTCTATTCTATCATTTGGAGATAGTGAATTCAAATCTCATTACAGCCACCTGTAGGACAGAGATCTCACAAGGTATTTTAGCAGTAATAGCCAGCTATGTGTGCCCCTGCTTCGTCTGTTTAAGGGCGCTTTCTCACTAGGGTCTGGGAACCGTTTCCGAGAACACTTGGTCGCAGGAACAGTTGATTTTTGACAGTGCAATCGTTCTAGTACAGAAATGTATTTGGGAAGAGTTGATGCATTTCCAAGCACGGTAGGCAGGACATGTGTACGCACTCATGCTCAAAAGAAGTGGCGTAATCACTATTCAGCTTCGTCGCGGTAAACAAACAAATGTGGCTGTAAGGATATCTGTTAAGTAATGCTGAAGTACAGTGGTTGCTCACAATTTAGGCAGATGAAAACATCCAAAAACAATCAAACACTTCAATAAAAACTCTATTTACAGAATCATTGGTGAGTATTTACATGTTCGTGTGTACAGCAGGATGAGTGTGATCAAGTTAGAAACCCTCTGCCCGACGACACTATCTGCCTCCATCGTCCGAACCGGACAGCGTGGACCCAGCTGTCCTGCCAATGAGAATTTAGCAAATTAATTAGGCCTAATTAACTAGGTCAATTAATTAGAAATTATTTAAAAGTATCGATCATCCTGATGGTATCAAAGCTAAAACGTTGGTATTGTGACAACACTAATGATGTGTGAGAAAATGACACTTGAATTTAACCACACCAAAATTTTAGCATACTGTCTCAGAGTCTATGTTTGGTCATATCCATCACATACTGTATAGCATGCTTTACATTTGTGCCCGTTTTGTTGCCCGTAATGTCTTTTAAACATTAATATCCCTTTTCTAATTGCAAATGTGAGTGAGATCGTTAGCCACTTACTGAGATAGTACGCTTTCAACCTGAACCTGCCACGTAGGTTTTGTGATCATACTTCAATCATATCCTTATGAAATGCCTGTTGAATCTTGCTTGGCCAGTAGAGGCCATGTTTTTGAGTAATTATTACAAGAATCCACTTACAGATTATAAAATGGATGCACCATGCCAAATTTTAGTCGAGTTAGACTTTTTTGAGAAACCGCAGTCTGAACTTTGCTTCAACTCCTTTGAATGACCACACCCTCTTGTCCTTTACATACTTTCCAAGTTACTAGCAATTCCATGAAGCACTCATGAATTGCAGCTGTTTGAGTAAATTTGGCACCGCTTCATTAGAACTGATTGACACGGTGGCCATATGTTTTTCATAATTATTAAAGTTCACAGGACTTTTTTGATTGTAGAATTTACAGGTCATGACATGAACCAAAATGTAAAAACCTGCTCTATATTGCCAGTATTAGGCTAATCAGAGCTAATCTCACTTGCCTGAGTACTAGAGTTGTTTAATAAAATCTACAGCAATACATGAGGATAAAATTCCAGAAAAAACAGTCCCTTATGCTGACATTTCCAGAATAAGGGGGGGGGGGGGTGTTGGGAAGAGAATAAGAAGTTTTTAAGTGGACTAGTTGGACCAGGTTGAGGATCTTTTTAATTTGAATTAATAATTTTTTTTTACAAAGTGGCAGAACTTCGGCACGTTTTCTCTAGGTGAGATGAAAAACCTGAAAATTCGTTATTTTTTTATTTTTTATTTGAACATTATCAGTAAAGTGTCATGCAAGAAAACCAACAAAGCTAATGGATATCATGGGGCGGAGGTGCACTGGTGCACTGTTCGGACGGTGTTATTTCAAAAAGCGCCCGGCCAAAATGTAATTGGACTCCACGGGAGGGAGGGCGTGTCGCATATTGACTTCAAAGTCCCATCATTTAATCTCTGCGGCACCGTGTAGCTCTATTTGATCATGCATAAGCACAACACAAAGCAACAACTTTATACTGGCATGTATAGGTTTGACTTTGTATAGGTTTGTTTTACTCTGACAGTTTACTCTGGTCTTCTTTGTTTAGTGATGACCCCAACCAGCATTAACATGCAGCTTTGGTTTGTTGCTGTTGGGCATAATTATCAGCTGAAATCTGATCTAATCTGCAATATAAAGAACATTTCTGAAGCAGCAATAAAAGATAAAATAGGTTTTAAACATCTGGCAATAAAGTGTTTTACTGTTTTCTTATTCTTTCACATGATTATCCATAGATAATCAGCCACCAGATTTTAAATTAGTGCATATTTTCAACAAACAATTAAAGTCTCATTGTGAATAATCAAATAATTAGTTGTTGTAGAGTATTAAATATAGTACATTAAATATAGTATATGGTGAAAATACTTTACAGATTACTTATCTTTGGTTTTATTGCCAGTTTCCATACTTCCCCAACTTTTTTTGAATCAGGGTTGTACCAGTCAACGATTTGGACACACCTTCTAATTCATTGGTCTTTTCTGATTTTTATTTCTTTCTACATGGTAGAAATGCTGAAGGCATACAAAATATGCAATAATATCCTTTGAACAGTTGATATTGAGATGTGCCTGCTACTTATGCGCTGTAAATCCTTCTTAACGGGATTAATTTGAGGTGCTGTTAATTGGTGATTTTTGAGGCTTTTAACTTTAAATGAACTTCTCCTCCTGCAGCAGAAGTAAGCTTTGGTTTCCTGGGAAGGTCATCATGAGAGCCAGTTTCATCATGGTGCTTGATGGGTTTTGCAAATGAATTTGACAATACTTCTATTAGTACTGTTTCAGAACTGCTGACCATCATGTCTTAAAATAACAACTGACTGTCATAATTTTGTAGTTTTGAAATCTCTTGTATTGTTCTAGAATGTGTTTAAAAAAAAAAAAAACTTGTCAATTTTGATTGGTACAATGGTATACAATGGTGTGTTTGTTATATACAGTTCCACTTTGTACTGAGAAATTGCATGTCCATAGCATGTCTCCCTAAAAATAATTGAAGTACAATAGAAACCTTTGAGCATGTTTAACCTGTTCTCTTAAGGTTAATATGGAATTTAAACCCTGTAAAAATGTAGACTTCAGTATGTGACTCCGGAGGGTTTAATTGCTGAGCTGGCGCACACAGTTTTCATAATCCTTTTTAAAAATCTTGTATATCTTGTATAAGATTTGACACGAGCACCTAGGAAGTACACCCTTCTCATGTACCAAGTGTTGCTGTTAGAACCTGGAGCAGGGTTGGACTCTTCAACAGTGGAACTGTGGTAGTCGACACTTAATACTGTCACTTTGAACAGTAATGAAGGGCCGGTGGTGTGTGCCGAAGGCTGCTCACTGTCTGACTGAGCAAGTCAACAGGAGTCAGAGATAGCTCATCACAAGAGTGACAAGAGAGCAGACAGAGAGGTCTTACAGCCACGAGCTAACGTAGTAAAGACATCACAGCCTGATTCATGCCTAACAAGACTGCACAAAAGTTGGTCTCTCCTGTATTACTTGCATGCACATTCCACTACAACACACCATCCTCTGTCCATATCTGTGAAGAATTTCCGTTCAATTTGGCTAAATAAATAAGTTTATTTTGTATTAATTCCCATTAATTGCCATTTATTGATTTTAATTAATTTGCCAAGCAGCCATGTAGGAGGCTTAAAAAAGTTAAGGAACAACCAAACTCTGCTACTAAGGTGAGGTTGTGGAAAACAGTTTTATGTCACAAGTCATAAACAAGGGCAGGACAGAGCAGATAGAGATCAAAAGATAGGTATACTGCATCAGCAAGGCATCTCCCAGGCAACAATTTCAAAGCAGACAGGGGTTTCAAGACATGCTGTTCAAGCTATTTTGAAAATGCACAAAGAAACAGGCAATGTTGAGGCATGAAGACGCAGTGTTTAGACAATGAAACTTAATGGAGCAGATGAAAGACACACCATACTTGCTTCCCTTTGACATCAGAAGATTTCCAGCAGTGCCATCAGCAAAAAGCCAACGGAAACCTGTGGGACCCAGGTACATTCATCTACTGTCCGGAAGTGGTGTTTATTGAAGAATTGCAGCCCTAAATACCTCTGGTGCAATACCTCTAACATTGAAACAAGGCTAAGTAAAGAAACCTAGTATCTTGAGATATTAGAATATTTACAGTACAGAAATTTTTTATTTAAGTTGTGTGCTCAGCACTTGGTTCAGGCTCCTTTAGAATGAATTACTGCATCAATGCAGTATGGCATGGAGGCGACCAGCCTGTGGCACTGCTGTGAGAAACACTACTGATGAGTGTTTCTCATCTTCCTCTTTACAATGTACATAATGTCAGTGTTCCAACAGTTGTTTACAGATAGATAATTTAACTTATAATTCACTTTATCACAATTCCAGGTGAGGGAATTTTATAATGAACCAGTTAACTATACCTTTAAAAGCTTGGAAAATTCCAGAAAATTGTGTAATCACTTTAGAAGCTTCTGATAGGGTAATTGACATTGTTTGGGTCAACTGGATGTTTACCTGTGGCTGATTTGCAGTTTGCTGTGTGTGTGTGGGGGGGGTGGGAATGGGGGTCAAAATGGCTTAAGGTACTGGCGTCGCCTTGATCTCCATCCAATAAAAAGAAATGTTGGCAGAACTGAAATGCGCGGGCAAGGAGAACTACAAACCTGAGGAATAGGCTGAAATTTTGCTAAAAAGCCTGTGGAAGGCTACCTAAAAGGTGTGACCCCCTTTTAAAATTTAAAGGCCAATGCTACCAAATACCAAGTGCATTTAAACTTCTGACCCACTGGGAATGTGATGAAATATATAAAATATGAGCTATATGTTGTTGTTGTTGTTGTTGTTGTTGTTTTTTTACTATTATTTAGACATTTCACATTCTTAAAGTAGTAATCCTTACTGACCTAAGACAGGGAATGTTTACTGTGATTAAATTTCTGGGGCTGTGAAAAACTGAATTTGTTGATTTATATGGATACGGTATACAGTATGTAAACTTCTGACTTCAACTGTGTAATCACATACCAAGTTAAATCTTTGTGCAGTGTTATGCTACATTTTAAGCCCCAGTTGCAATCAAGGATTAAGAGGTTGCCTCAGGAAGAAGAAGCATTTTAAACTCACTGTTGGATGGAAGCAGGCCATTAAACACGATATTTACTAGAAACAACAAGCAGCAATCTATAAATAACTACAGAATTTAGTGTACAGTACATTTTCTTTACCCACAGCCCCCTTCCATTCACCATAACTGATTTGCTTTATAAACCCGGTTATTGATGATAAATATAAAGGTAAAATGCAGTAGATGATGTTTTTATTTGCGCACACAGCCTGATTGTTACTCAGCGTCTATTTGTTACTAGTTTCATGTTGAGGGAATGCAAATGTTTAGCTTCAATTAAATACAATGGCCTGATTCTTCAAGAAATAATGTGGATATATGAATTAAAATATTTATTTGTTTCAGTATACAAATTAGACTTTTAAGTTTGAAAGTACTATTGTCTTTGTTTTACAGGAGCTTAATCAGCATCTTGTGGATAAGGTGTATCTGGCTGGAAACAGCATCACTCTGGCGGATACGCTGCTGTATTATGGCATCCACCACATTGTTGTAAGTTCCTTTGCGCTAGATGCCAGGGAAGATAGATAGACTTTAGGACACAATAAGCAAAATTAAGATTTTAGTTTCTTCATTTATACAGTAAAGTGGTCATGTGCAAAGACGGAGATCAACAAAAAATTCTAACAATAATATTGTTGAAAGTCTGATAAAATAAGGAAAAACATCATCTCTATGCTTTTAATATGTATTCTTCTGTCTCTTCTTTGCCAAAATACAAAAAACATAATATTATGGTTTTATTCCTCTAATAAAACAGATGGAGCTTGCAGTGCAGCAGAAAGAAAAGTATTTGAATGTGACTCGATGGTTTGATCACATCCAACACTATCCAGGAGTACGTCATCACCTGCCTCCTGTGGCAGTTCTAAGGAACAGAGTTTACCCAAGCAGTCAGCACTGACCATCTTTCTTTTGTTCTTTTCCTAATGGGTAATGCAGGGCAGTCCCATCTTCACTCGTTATCGCTCTCTGTGCTGCTTCCTATAGGATGGGTTTTATGTATGATATCGTTAATGAGTTTGGCAGAGAGGATGCATTGTAGGTACTTTTCCCAAGTTTAACCTTGTGTGACTTCAGGCGAGTATATTTATAAGATATATAATACATAAGTATGAAGAATGGAACAGAAGAAAAATAGCATGCAGCTGGTATTCCAATCCATTCATTAAAAAAATTTTTATTTTTTATTTTAGTCCCCTTATTCATGTTCTGTCTTTTCCCTTGTTTTATGCCGTTCAGTTTTCTTTGGTTAATCATGTTTTTCTGAGCTGTAGTAATAGTATATGTGTGGGCAGTGTACAGTGCTTAGCCTGGCATACTGAGTTTGTGCTCTGGGGCAAAGGGCAGGCTACCAGCTGCAGCAGGCAAGCCAGTGCCAGTCCTGCTTCCTTTTTTCAGCCTCTACACAGCCAGTTGCCGAGAGCGACTGCACATTATTTCATCATTTCACCCACAATGAGCTGGAAAATCCTATCATGGCACAGAAGTGGGCTCTTGATTCGATGCAAATGATTACTTGCCCAAGCACTGACAATATCAGAGAACAGAGAACGATATCATTTGAGAATTTCAGAATATTTTTTTATTTATTTTATTTTAATAAAGTAATTTTCTTTAAATAACACTTCTTTATCTACCTTGTAAATTAAAGAATGACATTTTGGGTGGCAGTAGAGGGGTTTAAGAATAAGATTGCTTGTTTAACTCTCATTTCTGGGGAAAATTGTTATATAATATATAATATATATATATATATATATATATATATATATATATATATCCCCCCCCCCCCTGCTCTGGATGGAGTCAGCTGATTTTGTGGTGGAACATCCTTAATCCAAATTAAGGTTTGGGAAATGTAACCCCATTGCTTGTTAATTTCTCTGCTGTACATTTAGTGACAAGTATCCCTGTTAGTGTATTTCCTCATACAATACAAAAAACTCATATTTTTTCTTTCATTTTTTTTTTTTTTAAGGCTACTGCTCCTAAGTCGAATTTTGCTATTTAATTTGAAAGAAGTGTATCTTGTGCCAATAAATAAATGGGAAAATCAAAATGTAAAAAATTCTTCTGTAATTGTTGCACTCGCAGAAAACAAAATAGTGGAACAAAGCTACATGTGTTTGTACTGTAATATGCCCAAACTGAGGAAAGAACACAAACAACAAATCCTGCAGTCATCAGAACAGGCCTTGTGACTACATAATGAATATCTCCACAGTGGAGTGTTTGTTTCACTGCTTATTTCTGTCCTATTATGTTTAATGGGTAATCAGATATGAATATCTCAGAAGCCTTTGCAATGATTTGACTAAAGCACTATTTACATTTAACTGACCAAACAGTGCAGTTTAAGTAAATTTTCAGGCAATAAAGCATTTTGTTTGTCTTGAGGTCTCCTGAAGGTTCATGCACATAAAATAAATGAAAGCATTCCAGCTAGCTGCTATGTAGGTTATTGTAATATACTGTAGAACTCAACAGAGTTGAGTTTGGGCAAGTGGTGTCTCAATGGTTGAGGCTCTGATTTAATAATATGAGAGTCGGAGTGTTCACTTATTTTCAAATTTTCTCATTGTTTCTATTTATTAGCCCCTGATAACTTCAAACGTAATGTTTTCAAACAGAAGTTTGACAAAATAATAATACACAACAGTTTTCATATAAGAATCTTACAAGTTCATAAAGACAATGGAGGTGGGAAAAAATGTCATGTCCTCATATAAAGGCATTTATGTCCCAATAAGTTAACCCTCTCTGGTCCATGGATGCTGAGACATTTTCACTCATATTTTTTATAAGATGATAATGACTATTTTAGTGAAAGGCAAGTTTCTCTTAATAAAATGGTCATATACAGTGGCTTGCAAAAGTATTCGGCCCCCTTGAACTTTTCCACATTTTGTCATATTACAGCCACAAACATGAATCAATTTTATTGGAATTCCACGTGAAAGACCAATACAAAGTGGTGTACACGTG
>JAQMYI010000019.1:10131587-10146113 GCA_030014275.1 Clariallabes melas
TTCTCACGTGTACACCACTTTGTATTGGTCTTTCACGTGGAATTCCAATAAAATTGATTCATGTTTGTGGCTGTAATATGATAAAATGTGGAAAAGTTCAAGGGGGCCGAATACTTTTGCAAGCCACCGTAGAAAAGTAACTTGATCCATTTTTATCATATGGGTGAGCTTCATTTAATTTACCTTACCTTTTGTCCGAGTTGTTGTCTAAGCAGTGAACAAGCTAAACCAACCTCAAATACCCATAAGTACCTCTGCAGAATCGGATGCTGTCATCAAGGGGAGCGGGTGTTGGCACTAATGATAATGTATGTGCATAGGCTTTAGTAAAGGCGAGAATTTTGGGGGCAGTCTTTATTTCATCTATTATTTTCTTTTATTTAATACTTATTTAACACTTTATTTTGACACTAGAAGAATCAGTGCATTGAAGAAACCTTCAATGCACTGATTGAAGAACTTGCAAGAAACCTGCATTAATTTGAGCAAAAACAGACCACACTTGCTGCTTTAAATGCATTATCAAGAAGAAAGAACCCCAGTGCTCCTTATTTAAGTCATTAAGATTGAAGAAAAGGTGCATGTGTGTGACCTAAGGCTCAGGGAAGGCACTTTAACTTGGGCATGGATGACAGACTGTTCCATAATTAGACTCTGTTGATCTTTGCCTCAGCTGGATGAAGTTCCTTTTTTCGCTCTGAATAGCATGAATGTGCAAGCCTTGTGTGCACTTTGTGCTCATTTGCTCACTGAAGGAACTGTGCATATGACTTAAGGGCATCAGGAGTTCTATGGTATTAAGAGGGGACATGTAGTGATCTCAATGCACTCCTTTTTAAGACATTGTGGAGGCCAATATTATTTATTATTTAACATATTAAGTAAATTAACATAACATTTATTATTTAATTTCCATAATCATCTTTTAATTTTGTGAAGCTGCTTTGAGGCAATGACTATTGTTAAATGCACTATATGAATAAAATTGAATTAATTTGAATCATTCATAGCAGTAATCTCCACAAGAGAACTCTACATTACTGCTGGTGATATTTGAGCCACAAAGTGAAAATCTGCATGCCAAAATCACAACTCATAATATATAACTTAATGTCATTGAAAGCTTTTAAAGCTGTTGTAAAATGGTCACCAGAACACCGGTACAAGTCATTTATAGATTGAATATTCTTAAATTATTCAAAGCCGTCACTGAGTTCAGAGCCTTCGTGCCTTCAGAGAGCTATTCGGTTTGATCAAATCTTATCAGCATTTTTTTTTTTTTTTTTTTATGTTTTCATAGAATCTACCTGTGTGATACAGTGTGTGATTTTTGCTTAAACTCTTAGAATGTGTAACATTTCATGACGGGCAATAATAAAAGTTTTATGATTGGTCACCTGCCATGCTTCATTCTGATCAGGTCTTTTTGCCATATTTATTAATGAATTGTAAGTGACTCTCTGGCAAAGCTGGAGGTCTGACCTGTTTTGTTTGATTTTTTTTAAATCTAGTTGTATACAATTTGGCAAGAAGAAAAAGTGTATTTTGTACCCACTGCAGCAGCCTGCATTAAATGCATTAAACTGCAAATAATGTTCTGCTATAACATAAGACCATAATTTTTATCCACCGGTTTAACTTGAATTGGCTTGAAAATTGTGGTTAGAGTCAAGGATGAATACATGTTAAAAAAAAATCTCAATTATTTTCACAAAATTATCTATAAATGTACTAGAACTTTAAGCTGAATGTCCCATTCCAGTGCAAAGTGTTTTTTTTTTATTTTTATATAGTCTTCCAATAACATATTTTCCCATGTGTTCTCGCTATAGTGTGATTACAGTATACTTTACAAATGAGAAGGTATCTCTCATCTACCCGCCTTCCACATCCACCCCCTCTTCCCTACAGGTCTTGCCTGAAAACTTCAGTCAGGCCGGCTCTCTTAATGTCTACTGATAGGAAGTCTCTGGGCTGCTAGGAAGTGATACTAAAGGTAATTGCATCTGAAATGGTGTGACAAAGAGGATCCATTATAAAAGCTCTCTCGGACCCAAGAGGCTCAGTGATGGGACATGCCAGCCTGCAGTTCTGTTTCAGGGATTGTCCACTATGAGGCAAAGAACATGAGAAGCCTATGGAATATCTTACAATGACCAAATGGCAAAGACCTTATTTGCTTAGCTCTGTATCATCTGCATACAAGCAAAAAAATAATAATTCCTTATTGTCACACATTTAAGTGGGCTAATTGTTTTGTATATTTACACATTTACTGTTAGTTTTCTTCACAATGGTATTAATGAAGTTTCTGTGATTTTAGAATTATGTTTGTATCGTACTTACAGTAGGTACCCAATTGGAATGGTTATTACCGCCACTCTCACCGCCACGTAAAAACGACAGCGGCCAAAATAAATCAGTTGCATTTCAAAGTCATTCGTAAAATGACCGCCAGGTGGCGCAAAGTGCCATTTTCACTCGCCGCAGTTTTAAAATACAATTTAGTCATAAAAAATGTATCGCAGAAATACAATAGTGATGGTAATTTCCACTTGAGTACTTTATACAACGAACATGAAAAATCTGAACCAGAGCTATTGATATGTACTGTACAATAATGAGTAAAAAAAAAAAAAACATTTGTTAAATGTTGTTTAGATCAAGTTTACTAGCTGACAATTTTATTTGTACAGAGTATAAACTGTTATATAGCGTATCTGTATCTGTTTATTGTTATTTAATTGGGTTATTGTTGGGTTGCTCATGTTGGGTCATATGAGATGTAGTGGGTCATTTACAAATGAACACCTAGTTGGGTTATTTTGACCCAACATCTGGTTTATTCATTATTCTCTCGTTTCTCCAAATGGCAGCCTGCAAAATGTTCGAAAAACCTCCAGCTCAAAACCTCCATCAATTATTAAAGATTCTATTCTAGAGTCTATTTAGAAAAAATACCCCAACGATTTCGTAGATTTGAGCTTCAGGAAATCTCCCGGCGCTCTGCGCATAACAACGGGCCAACTCATGTCGGAAATCATTTATAAACGTTTTCTAAACGTGGGCTATTGTTTTTTATAATATTTGTTAATTTAATTTAAATGAGGTTTGGGCTCAGGACTTCGATTATGCATCGTAATCGCCCTCTTTCATTTCCTACGTAGTCTAATCAGCGCTCAACCGCACGCATAAAGTTTTCTAGAGCGCACCGGCAGAAGTTGACTAATGATTATGAATGCGTCGGGAAAAACAGCAAGCAGATTGACTCTGACCATTTTAAAAATTCATTGATAAATTAGTGATGTCTTTGGTTTCGGCTGTGGTGATGAAGGTGATCATGTGATCTCGTCGTCTCCGCAGCAGTGGATGCGCCAAAAATCCACTTTTCATACAAATTACGTCTATATTTTTTTCCATTAGTTTATATAAAAGCAGATATTTCGCTTTCTACAAGTATATTTTTTTTCACGTCTGTGAGGCGAGTATACACAGTGTTTCGGTTAATTTTCTGACGTGTTCAACTTCACCAAAAACAATACAGTACAGCGCACCCTGTTTGCTTTCAAACATTTACAAAATCATAACGATTTTTTGTTATTGTGAGTGCACTTAAATAAAAGTAGAGTCTTATAAAGGCTATGTAGTCTTATATAGTTTTATATAGTTTTTGCACATTAATCTGACAAACTTTTTCTGATACACACCCAGAGTCAGTTTTCTGAAAGGCTAGATATAAAGGTATACATTTACTTTGCTTAAGTTCGATGCAAATAAGAAACTCGAAACTCTAAAATTCTAAATTTGTACTGTAATTTTAGTACTGTGATTGTAAATTTGTTTAATGTTTCACTTCTGCAGATATGTATTACCCACAAGACTACCTTATGCAAACTGTAACTTGATAAATTATAATTTTTAACGATTATAGTACTTACAGCACATACTGTTTTATTTTGTACAGGGAGGGCCAAAATCTGGATCCAGAGATTTTATTATGTAATAAAGATTGCTTTGAAACTAACAATGGAACAATGAATAAAGCCTGAACTATCACTACTTGACATTTTATCTGAATTCAGACACCTACTGGAATTGGCCCAGAACAAGGGAGCAAATCCGCTCTTTATGTAGAACTGCATCTGTTGTGTTATGTTAAAAAATTTTTCAATGTTCAGCATATAAACAAGTACCGCAAACATAAAATGCCATCAACTTGAGCATTTGCTAAAACCTATACTTTTAAATATGCTTCTCCTATATGTGGGGTTACTTTGGGGTTATTTATTATTATTATTATTATTATTATTATTATTATTATCGTTGTTATGTTTACAGCATTAAGTACATGTCCTCATCCAAAAGGTGATGTCCAATTACTTTTGAGTCTTTATACTAAACGCATCCTCATGCTTGTTCACTAGATTAGGGACTAAGAATAACATTGGGAAAATGTATCCTTAACTAAAGAATATTTAACTAAGTAGTAATAACTGAGGCCCAATGTGAGCTCAAAGTCTTCCAAACAACATATAGGGAACATCTCATCAGTCCATTGTCTGAGCCATAACAGTTTTCTTTTTTAAAAATGCTATTTATAAGACTTTATTAGGTTCAATCATTTCATTATGTCCTTAGCATACGTTTGTTAATGTGGCTGAGAAGTGTTTGGCTGGGCCTCGCACCCGTCATTTTATGGACACTGCTAAACACCCCTTTGACAAGAAATGTAATAACATCAGGATAATCAGTGGTATTGCTTTGGATGACTTGCAAATTTCTTTGTTTTTGTTCAGTGATTTATATTCTACATTCTACAACAATACTGGGAATTTCAAAGCTATGAAATAACATATGGAATTAGGTAATTATGTTGCAACAGTCAGTTGTTATTTTCAGACATAGAAGTCAGCCTTTCTGGAATAGTTCTTGTACAGCACTTATAATATTTGGTCGGGGCTCCTTTTACATGAATTACTGCAGCAATGCGGTGTTGCATGGAGGCGGTCAGTCCGTGGCACTGCTAACGTGTTATGGAAGCCCAGGTTGCTCTGATAGCGGCCTTCAGCTCTTCTGCATTGTTGGGTCTGGTGTCTCGCTACCTCTACCTCCTTACAATACTTTTTAGATTCTCTATGGGACTAGGTATTAGGACTTTTGGAAGTGTGGGCAGGTGGCAAGTTCTGCTGGAAAATGGAATCAGCTGGAAGAGGGAAGCATGAAATGCTCTAAAACTTCCTAAAACTACAGTTTGCACGATCGGTGGTGGTTTGGGGAGCCATGTCATCTGCTGGTGTTAGTCCACTGTGTTTTATCAGGTCAAAGATCAGTCTAATCTTTGACCTGATGAAACGCAGTGGACTAACACCGTCTGATCTTTTAACTGTCTTTGGCTCCGCAAACCACCATTGACTGTGCAAACTTGACATTGAACCTTAAGCAACTTGGATTCTGTGCCTCTCCTCTCGTCCTCCAGACTCTGGAACATTGATTTCCAAATGAAATGCAAAATTTACTTTCATCTGAAAAGAGGACATTGGCCCTCTGACATTGTTTTTGGTTCAAGAGTTGCTTGACACAAGGACAGTTGTAACCCATGTCCTGGTGTGGTGGCTCAGCTGCAGTCCACTCCTTGTGAATCTCAAACTCTAGAATGGTCTTTGTTTCATAATACTCTCAAGGCTGCAGTAATCCCTGTTGGCGGTGCACCTTTTTCTGTGCAAGTCATAAATGATCGTCTTCTCGACAACTGTCAAATCAACAGTCTTCCCCATGATTGTGTAGGCAACTGAACCAGACTGAGGGACCATTAAAGGCTCAGGAAACCTTTGCAGGTGTTTTGAGTTGATTAACTGAATAGAGTATGACACTTCACAATATTCTCTTCACCATATTTTCTGAGATACTGAATTTTGGGTTTTCATCAAAATTAAAAGAAATAAACACTTGAAATATATCAATCTGTGTGTAATGAATCTATATTGTATGAGTTCTTTTTTAATCAAATTACTGAAATGAATAAACTATTTGATAATATTCTAATTTATTTAGATATACCTGAATACATATGCTTAAAAGTCCTGCCAGTGTATGTTAACGGGGAGCCTTCACAAACTGTGTATTTGGGTTTTCAGATATGTCAGGTAAAACAATGATTATTTTTATAAAGGGTACATTTTACCACTACCAGAATATGGGAATGATGATGCAAAAAGGTACATCTTTAAAAATGAGCACATTGTTTTTTTTATTTTTTTTATTGCACAGTCATGTTTGTATAGTTGTATAGTAAAATGAATTAAAATTCAGGTCATCAAATTGCCTATTTTGTACCGAATTAAAGGATATGTAACTGTACTTTATACTGCCCTATCCTGAGCCCTATATACTGTATGTTTATTAAAGAAACAGCAAAACAAATAATGGTGAAAATACTCTGAGCTTTAAGGGCTACTTCACCTTAAAACTTAACAATTCGAGCACTCTTCTTTTTTTAACATAACACACATTTTACCAAATACATTTCCTAAGACAAATCACAGTATCTTCTGAAAATCATACACTTAAAGGGAGAAACATACATTTTAATGAAAAACACATTATTTGTAGCCGAATAATCCAGCCACAAAGCACAAACACAAAGCAGGTGCATACACACTAACTACCAAGTTTCCCTGAATTTCATTAATATTTTTCAAAATACAACAGCCATTGAATAAGCGATTTATGTACATGAATTTAATTATTGTACCTTACAAAATGAGTCACTAAACCATTTCTCAAAATCTGCATGCAGTCCAAAATTATTGCAAAAACTGAGAGAACATGTTGGTAATGTGTGTAAAGTTTACATACATGACAACAAATAAATAACCAAATAGAAATTGTCCACAAAATTATCTACATCGCAAATAACGATCTCCCTGGCCAAACAGTGGGGAAGAGCACTGATGGACAGTACTAAAGTAAGTGTAGTCTGTTATTGTACTTATACCTTATTTTAATATCTAATCAAAAAATAATAATAATAAGTATGTCCTCATGTGGGGGATGCCTTACATGTCAGAGTAAAGTATTATACCTCCTACAGCACAGCACTACTGTACATTATGCATCTGTTGTTTGTTCTTACTGTCTTTATGAGAAGAAGAAAAAAGCAGTCCGAACTGAAGCACAGCAAGCACATCACTTGCTACACAACACATGCATTATTGTGGTTGATTTGGTTGCAGCTATTAGATGCAATGACAATGTTACTATTACAAAATCAGTGTAACAGCCTACAAAAATGAGCCCCTGAAAAAATGCCCAAAGAAAGTCCTAATCCTAACTCACTTCTTAACACTCATGCCCTTATTTGAACATTGCTTTAAGGTGTGAAACAGAGGAGGTCAAAAAGAGTTAATCATTTTCAAAAACATTCTCTGCCTGCATGCCTATATGATTTCTCCTTATAAAAAGTCTACATCAAATCTTAGAAAACACGTAGGGAAAAGCTCATTGTTGTGCTAATTTCACTCACTCACTCATCGTCTATACTGCTTTTTCCTGTATTCAGGGTCGTGGGGGGCCTGGAGCCCTGGACACCCTGGACGGGGTGCCAATCCATCGCAGGGCATACACATACACACACTCACACACACACACACTACGAACAATTTGGGAACGCCAATTAGCCGATTTTTGGACTGTGAAAGGAAACCGTAGTACCCGGAGGAAACCCACCAAGCAAGGGGAGAACAGGCAATCTCCATGCACACAGAGACGGGAATCGAACTCTGACCTGCAGATGCAAGGTGACAGTGCTAACCACTATACCACCGTGCTGCCTAGCATCAGTCTCTCCTAAATTCATCTTGGCTTGAAGTAACAATTTTATTTTTGATTGTGTATATATTTAAAATAAATCCTATATGTTCATGAGTATGTTTTGTGCATGGCTAGTTAGTAGTGTTGAATTTAAGGTTTCTCATTTGAAAGCTCTCATATAGTGATAGACTTGATAGCTAGATAGCACTTGAACCTGGACCGATTTAAAAATATATATTTGGTCTATTTCTTGTATGCAGCTGATACTAAAACTGTTGGCAGGTGGTCCTAACCTGTGCTAAACTATCAATCTAGTGTCTCAGTACATCTATTACATTTATTTACATTTTACATTTATTTCATTTATATTTATCAAAGGAATAAGAGGAAGACAGAGATATTTGGTTAACAATATCTTGGATATATTCAAAAACATGGTAGACACATTTAAAATAAATGTTTTGAAATACAATTTGTTTAAAAGAGTTGTCCACCACTTCTCAGCATCTTTATAAATTGGATCCTACAGTATGTGCCATTTATAGCTGATACAAAACATCAGACCACATTTAATGCAGAAACTTGTTGTGGTGATATTTATGATTATTTTTGTAGCCCTAATATCTGATATGTTTAAAGAAGATTTTAAAGTCATGTTTAAAGTCTTTGACACACCTAAGAATGTAAATTAACAAGATGGTCCTCATACACACAAAGCACATGTCACAATTACTGGCGCTATACATTTAGTACCTTTCCAACATACAGTAAGTTGTCGCTTATAAATGTACACTCACCGGGCACTTTATTAGGTTCACCTGTTCAAAACCTTGTTACTACAAATATCCAATCAATCAAACACATGGCAGTAATGCATTTAGGCATGTAGACATGGTCAAGATGATCTGCTGATGATTAACTTGCATCAGAATGGGGAGAAAGGTTATTTAAATGACTTTGAACGTGAAATATTTGTTGGTGTCAGTTGTGGTGGTCTGAGTTTCTCTGGAATTTTAAGGTATAGCCATCTCTATGGATTACAGAAAATTATTATTATTTAATAATAATAAAAATAATAATTTTTATTATTGATGCCAAAGATCAGAGTAGAATGGCCAGACTGGTTCAAGCTTATTAGAAAGGCAATACTAACTTAAATAACATCTTGCAATAATCAAGGTATGTCAAAGAGCATATCTTAAAGCACAATACAATGAACATTGAAGCATATGGAAGCAGAAGATGACACCGGGTACCACTCCTGTCAGCTACGAACAGAAATCTAAGGCTACAATTTGGATGGGCTAACCATAATCGGATATTAGAAGACATACGAAATACGTTGCCTGGTCTGAGGAGTCTCGAATTCTGCTGTAATATTCATATAGTTCCATTTTGCCATGTTAAGGGAATTTGTGGTGAAGTGCAGTAATCAGACAGACATGTAAGTATTTACTTAGTCTTCACACAAAATGCATCCTGAGTGTTTATTGGCAAGAGATGTGTGTGTGTGTGTGTGTGTGTGTGTGTGTGTGTGTGTGTGTGTGTGTGTGTGTGTGTGTGTGTGTGTGTGTGTGTGCATATTAATCCTGCTACCTTTGCACATACCCCTAACCCATGTCCCTTGGCTGTTCGTTGTATAAGTCTGTTACTGTGTTTTTCTGTTATTTTTGAAAGTTTGTCTTTCTTATAACTTTCATTTGTACAGTAGCTCGCTTGACTGATTTTTGGCGAGTGTGTGTAACGCTCCTGAGTAAAAACCAGCACTCGTATTTCTGTCAGCTCTGCTTGGTTTAAAATAAATATTTATAATAATAATAATAATAATAAATTGCTGTGATGGGAATAAAACCCATCGTGATGCGCCGTTACCGTCAGTGAAGTGAATCTGCTTCAAGTCCCGATTTCACCGAATTATCCACAGTGCATATCTAAAGAAGCGAATTTCAGATGCCTGACATGACTAAATGATTATTTTAAGCTCTAATCATGCTTTGATAAAGCGCCACATGTTTACTTTAGATCAAATCAGTACAGTGAATATATTTTCTTAAGATTTATTTCTATCCATAGTAGCGTGACCGAGTCTGTATCCCAACTCAAAAAAAGCTCTCTCTGACCTTTATGAGAGGACGACTCGCAAAAAAAGAAAGAAAAAGGAAAAACACCACCCGGGGGCATGACCTACATACAGACGCAGTACAATAACATAACACTATAATCTGACCCAACAATGTAATCCAACACAGCCTTCGTATTCAGCGTGGACAAACCCTGCAGATCTCCAGCATCACCGCACAACAGTGCTTTTAATCTAAACCCGGAAAAGACTCATCGATCTATGATAAAATATTGACTTGCTTTCCTTAGATAAAAACACACACACACACACACACACACACACACACACACACACATACACACTGCTGTTATCTCCATTATTGTTTGGCACGGTTCTTGTTGGCAGGCATCATGTTTGGCATGAGGTCATAAACTCCATCTCTTCTCGGCCAGCGTGGCTCGGGTTACCAGCTCGGGCTTCGAAAGGTATCAGTCTGAAGCTCTAACGCTGCATCTGTCCTGCCGTGAAAACAACACCGGTTACTCTGTAACGTCGTCCGCGCTAAGAGACGATGCCGAGCAATTAACTGATGATGCGCTGTGTCATAGAGAGCACAACAATGCGCACAAACACAAACACAAACACATACACGGGAGATATGATGTACTGAAGCGTGAAATACGTTTCAAAAAAGCTAAATTCCCTGTTTTGTTCACATTTTACCCGTGAACATTGTTTATAGAGCTACATAATGTCTAGTATGGCTGTTAGAAGCTATTTCAACTAAAAGGTATATTCTAGCTGCTAAGGTTGCCAATAACGTCCGTTTACATGTACATGATGCATTTATAAGGCATTTATAAGGCATTTATAACGTAAATAATAATTCCTCGCATTGTCATTCATAAAAGGTCGCAGTTTCTAGCAATCATTTGTAGATTTATAAGTTGTTAAAAGAATGCATTATAAGCACGACATATTAGTACGACATATTTCTTGGGTAAAGGTGTTATAATATGTTATGAGCACTATTTACAATTCAGTATGTTAACGATTCATAATACACAATGCAAAGATTCACATGTTCATTACAATCCTATTAGGAAATATAGACAATGTTGCATTTGTGTATTATTACTCTGTGTTAACTCTAAGTAAGATATCAATTAAGAACATGTTTCATAGATCACATAATACATTTATAAGCTGTTGTAATTCCCAGCTTATGCATGTAGAAATATTGTACTGATAGTTACATACTATATATTATACTGTTTAATATTAAGAGAAATATTAAGACATATAAATGATTGAACTCCACTTTTACTCCTGCACTCCTATCACGCTCATTATGAATTAAATTATAATGTGTTATGTAGCAAACATAACTCTCTATAAATGCTCCTGGGTACAAGTTCATGAAGTCAGATTAAACAATACATTATAATATCTGTTACTAAGTATACAGTACATTATAGATAATGTTATAATGCACTACATTTAGGCATTTGACACACACTTTTATCTTATTATACATCTGAGCAGTTGAGGGTTAAGGGTCTTGCTCAAGGACCCAACAGGGACAACTTAGTGGTCATGGGATTTGAACCTGGGACCTTCTAAACAATAAGCCAATGCCTTAACCACTGAGCTACTCCTGAACCCATATAAACACGTTATATTTCCTTACAACACATGGTTCCGTTTATCCACTTACGGCTGCATTTAGTCTTGTATGATGTCCGCAAGACATTTTACTTCCTGTTCAGGCTTTTGTTAAAGCAGCTATAATCGTTTTCGCCCTCTCCAGTCTCTTCTTATTAAGCCATTTTAACAAGAAACCGAAAAGTGTAACCATATCTGTCCGTAGAGCATCACCTCTGACACTGTAGACTCCTTACATATTATGTTAAGCAAACATTTCCTTACAGAAATCTTCTTCATATCAATAAAGATGCATGACTCTTATATTCCAAAGAACAACAAACCAAAAAAAAAAAATTAAACAAAAAGATTATAAGCCAACATCATACACACACTCTTGTTACCTGTTTATCATCAAATGATGGGCTGATTATAAATCTAATTCCAGCTCCACAAAATGGCTGTGTGTTTAGATTAGTTTAGTTTAGTTTTGTTTGGAAATGGAGGTTTGTGCGTCACAAAGCTGACTCAACACACAAAGAGAAGAAAATCACCAAGCGTTGCTTTGAGCTAAATCAGGTCTCAGAGTGAGAAAAACACTTATATATGACATCAAGCGAGCCATTTCAGCTGCAGTTAGATTCACACAGGGGAAAAAAGTGTATACTGTACACCCTGAGAGCGTCTCGTGGTCTAATGTAACTCAGGAATAAGACCATGTACTGTACACAGGTTCCTTATGAACATGACTGTCAATATTTAAAACATTAAAAGGTTCATAAGGATGTTATAATAGCTTAACACATCTTTACTTTAAATTACTTTAAAATGCATTTTATTTTTTCGCACATTGGTTATGCTTTATAAATCGCTGTAAACACAAGAAGGCTAATGCTTTCAATGTAGCTCAAATGTACTGTATAATGACTTGATATGGTATAATGAATATTTTCCTCTTTACTTGTTATGACAGATTTAAAATCTATGTTATACACTGGTATAACTATTTATACATATAAATGCATTATACAGTACTTACTAGCAGTGTTTATAATGTTCATCAATTAAAAAAAATAGTACTGGTGCTGACTCAATTATTTTGCATATCAATCTTGCTTTCTGAAAGATTTCACATTGCAAACATTAGCCGTTTTGGAGAGATGATATTATATGTGCCCCAAAAATGGCCATTTTTCAGTGTTATATTGTTTCGCTTCAAACAATAATCATTTAAAATTCTAATTATTCATATTTCTTTATGAGTATTGATACTAAAATTGGTGTAAGATTCCAAAAGCTTGTGGCCTGTAAAAAATTGTTGCTTAAATAGTTTTTTGGTAAAAGCTTAAAAAGCAAAAAAATCTGTAGTGTCCGTAACCATGTCAGATTCATCCTGCAATATCTTAACAATTTAGCATTTTAGAATAATAAACTTTTTCAGGTTTATGTCTTTTCATGTGTAATCTAAATTGGCCAAGTTTCATCTGAATGTCAAATAAGATCATTCAAAGATTTGAATTTAAAAAAAGTTATGCTCACTACGGACATAAAAGGGCATTAAATCAGATTGAGCAAATGTGTTTCTTTTTATCTAAATATATATGTTATATACATATGTACAAAAAAACAAAGCATAGATCGGGAGATTAGAAGCATTAAATATTATGAAAAATGATGTCATATGATCCTATCTGAACATTCACTTTATCACCTAGGCAACTTTTTCACTTTTTTGGCTGTATGTATAACGACCTGTGAATACATACATAAATGTTTATGTTATGACATATTTATAAGCCATTTAATTTGTTGGTGTAAAAACTTATGCAAATATAATTATCTCACATTTAATAGAAGTAACTATAATCTGTATAAACTGTTGTAATACGTTCCACAAAGGCACACGTATAAAAATGTATAAATGTTATTAACACTTATAACTGGCTATGACTTATACAGTAATTGGATTATGACGTGTAATTAATTTTGTTCTTTATTAAACACTATATAAAGTGTAAAAATGGTGTAATAGCTGTTAATAGCTCTTTAAATGAGGTTAATAAACTTCCACAAAGGGATTTTCTCTCCTTTTGTTTGTCTATGCTCAGTGCGTTACTTACACACACACACACACACACACACACACACACACACACACACACACACACACACACACACACATAAAGCACGACCTTCGAGTAACCACAGAAACAATCACGATCCCATGTGACCCGAATCAATAATAGTTACGAAGAGTAAATGTGCTCATTTTGTTCACGTCGTAATTAAAGAGCGGCTATGGAGATGATAAGACCTCTCTCGCCTGCTTTCATGCAGCGTAATGAGGATCGATACGAGCGCTCCCAGGTGCCATATGCTCACTTCTGCCTGCATCCAGAAACACAATTACTGACCTCAGATCAGCTCCACGGACACTGCAGCGGTATCTCAGGCACGGCGGGAACGTGGGATTATATGAAGTCAAATTCCGATTATGCGCTAAATTATACAGTATATATTGCATGAGAACGATTAAACAGTGCTCTTGACGGGGCCACGCTGGGTTCGCTGGTTTCCTCCCAGCTACCAAAGCATCCAAGATAAAGGAATTTGTTGTTGTGATATATGCGATAATGACAATTGTTAAAGGCGCTATACAAATAAAATTGAATTGAATTGATATACAGATACAAGTTCTTTATAATGAGATAAATATTTATAATGATTTTTGGATTTTACTTCAACTGTCCCCATGTCTGTAAAAAATTAAAGGCAACATATTATGACAAATTCATTATTTACTGTAGTCACATATTGACATTCACATGAGTCTCCATTGTGTGTGGTTTTTTTTCTTGTTTTTTTTTTAAGTGATCACCGGTTTTTATGTTCTTTTTCCCTTTTTGCCTTGGCACAGCTTTAAACCAGCCCTTTAGATTTTCTCCCTAATGTGACCTCATAACTGCTGCTCCCTTGAAAGGGGAGGGGGGGGGGGGGGGGTCGATGGCGTC
>JAQMYI010000019.1:10183103-10197579 GCA_030014275.1 Clariallabes melas
TTAATTATTTTTATGTATTTATTTTTTTGGGCTGTAGAACGAATAATTTAAGTTTCCATTATTTCTTATGGGAAAATGAAATTTGGTTTACAAGTGTTTTGGAATACGAGCCAACTTCCGGAACAAATTATGCTCGTAATCCGAGGTTCCACTGTACGATGTTTAATCTGGAAAATATATTACTCTTACAATATGGATGCATTATTTTCCACTGGAATTTACATTGAAAATAACCAAAAACATACTGACAGTGTTATGGATTTGTATACATGCACTTGAGTTACAAATGAATAAACTCAGGCACAAAGCAAGCTTTACTAATGTACAGGTAATGCTCTGTAAATGCCCTTTTACAGCTTCTAGAGAATGTTAATGCAAGTTTAATTACAGTTAAACCTTGGATTGAGAGCATAATTAGTTCCGGATACATTCTTGTATATCAAAGCACTCGTATATCAAAGTGATTTTCCCCATAAGAAATAATGGAAACTTGATGATTACTTTTACGACCCCAAAATATTCATAAGAATAATTAATACAAAATATAAAGTAAAAATAAAACAAATTAACCTGCACTTTACCTTCCCAAAAGAGCAGTGTTTCCATTAGTGTGTGGAACACTGTTATGTCAGGAAACTTCTTAAAAAATGAACCTCTCTAATGACACCTGCATGCGTGCACACACGGAATCACTGCTTTCTGACACGGAAAGACTCTGGATCTTTAACAAGGAACCTCTCTAATGACATTGTTTGAATTACGCACACGCACACACATGTGGTCACAATGTTATAATAAACAGTACACGCACCCTCATATTGATTATACAAGTGACGCACGCGCACTGAGACTAAGCATGGAAGACGATTATCCATAATTCCGCAGCGCGCGCGAAAGATGAGTATGCGTAGTACTTCTATATCAAGCCCTCGCTCGTTTATTAAGTTCAAATTTATAAAAAAATTTTGCTGGTCTTGCAAAACGCTCGTGGACCAGGTTACTCACAAACTTTGACACCTGTAATATATAATGACACAAACATATTATTTTACATATTATATTTTCATCCAATTGTACCTGGTAAAAAACAATAATATAAACACCACTGGTCCATAATAATTTAGTGCTAAGCATCTGTATACCTGCACAGCAGTCGGCCTCTTTTTTGGGTCCCAATGCAGTAAATCCTTCATTAGTGTCAAAGCCTCTGTGCTGGCATTAGGGATGAGGGTTTTTAGAGGTGTGGGAACACACTGAGGAAAGCGGAAGTTCATTGCCGCAGCCAGCTGATGACCCTCCAGCCAGTCCGTCTGAATGTCCAGAGAAAATAAACACTGGAATAATTAACTGTACAATAAAGGTATTTATTATTTGTTCATTAATGTACAGTAATGACTGAAAGTTTGATATGCATTGAAATGCTTACTACTTAATATGCCTGTGACCTAAAAAAGAAGGGCTTCTCTGCGAGAATGAATTGCACTAGCAAGTACAATTATAAAAATAAAAAAAAAAGTTTTTAAATAGAGAAATAAAATATGGAATAAGAGAAAATTATACAACTATAAAAACTTTTAGCTAAAAAAATCTCCTGTATACAGTATGAATAAAAACATTATATGTCTGTCTGTCTGTATTTCTGTATATCTGTATGTCTGTCCAGACGAATTTGTCACAGCATCAATCAAAACTAACTCGACAGAATATAATGAAACTTTGCCAGTCCTTCAGTATTCACCTGAGGTTAAATCAATGCAATAAATTACTGTAAATAACAATGTTGAGGAGAAGAGATGTTATGAGCAGATTACCTCACAGCCATCGCTCTTTTGGATGAATATAGCAATTTTGCCCTCAAATAGGGGGTGGCTATACGTGTCACTCAACAGAGCCAATCAACGCAGCAGTTTACCATAAATACACAGGAGTTTGCGGAAAACACAGAAATGACCATAAAGCCCAAACAAGGCTCGCAAATCTTCATAGAACACAAACAAACACACATTATCAACATTTTTGTCTTGCTGACATTCAGGAGGAGGTTGTTCCTTTGGCACCAGTTCTTCAGATTTCTAATTTCAATTCAATTAAATTTTATTTGTATAGCGCTTTTAACAATTGTCATTGTCGCAAAGCAGCTTTACACAATCAAAAGAATTATATTGCTAATCTCCACCAGGTAGACCTTCTCATTGATTTCAGTGTTGTTAGCAAACTTGATGGTGGTGGAGTTAGTAGTGGCCACACAGTCATACATGTACAACAAGTACAGGAGGGGTCTCAGGACACAACCCTGGGCAGCTCCAGTGTTGAGGGTGAGAGAGGCTGAGACATATTAGGAATTAGGAAGTTGGAAATCCACTGAAACAGAGTCCCGGGTGCTCCACCTTGGTAGTGAGTGTGGAGGGAATTACAGTACTGCATGTTGAACTGTAGTCAACAAACATCATTTTAACACAGTTCATCTTCCTAATGTCTATGTGAGTGATGTGTGAAATAGGTGAGAGATGATATTATCTGTTGATCAGTAAGCAAACTGTAATGGGTCCAGTGTGTCAGGCAGTGAAGAGACCAGCAGTTCAAAGCACTTCATCATGACTGAGGTCAGGGCTATAGGGCAATAGTCGTTAAGGGATGCAGGATGGGGTTTCTTCAGGACAAGAACAATGATAGACTCTTTGACGTTTGTGGAGATTACAGACTGTGATAAGGAGAGATTCACAGGCTCAAAGAACCCAACCTGGGATGCTGTCTGGTCCTGCAGCTTTCTTTGTGTTCAACCTCCTGAAGGCTCTCCTCACGTCATGCTCGGAAATGATAAACAGATGTTGGCATTCTCTTCCTGTCTGCAGGCATTAGCACTGCTCGCATTGTCAGCATTGTTACCTTTCTACGCTTGCTTCGAGGCATGAAACATGTAGATGTTGCATGCCACAAAGTGAGCGTAGAAGGTGTTCAGCTCATCTGCCAAAGACACATCCATGTTCATCATACTGGATGTTGGTGCTTTATAAGATAATATAATATAAGATAAGATAAGATAAACCTTTATTAGTTCCACAAGTGGGAAATTTGTTTTGCCATGGCAGCAAGTGGACAGTACAAAGTTAAAAATTAAGAAACAACAGAATAAAGTAAAACAAAATAGAAAAAAATAGAATACTAACAGTAAAAACTTTACACTGTACAATCTGGCTATAGAATATGGACATCTGTGCAGTAAAAATATTTAGATAAATATATATTTAGACCATAAGTAAGCAAAAGTTGACTAAGTAATATGTCTGAACCCAATGAGTATATACTGTATACTCAGTCAGTCAGTTATTGTCCTAAGTCACTTCCATAGGCTCATAGAGTCAATCTGTTGGAGCTGTGATTCTAGTTTCCTCACATAGCGCTGCTTCGCCTCCCTCACCACTTTGTGAACGTTGTATGATGCAGCCTTGTACAAGTCCATGTGACCTGACACAAGTCCTACGTTATAGGCGGCAGTGTAAGATCTCAGAATGTAGCAGATGCTTTTATCCATTTTATCCGTTATCCATTGGGAAACGTTCTGATGGCCGTTTTTTTGCACTGTATTCATTCACCCTATTAATCCAACCACTGATCCCGTAAATATGTTGATGTCATCAGTGCAGCGCCGTAACATATCCAAGTCTGCATCATTGAGTGCGTCTTGTAGGGCGGCCACCAATTGGTCCGTCCAGCCCGTAACCTCCCTCTGAGCCGGGGCTTCCTGTTTAAGCTTATGTTTATATTTTGACATGAGGAAGATGGCAGCAAGGTCGGATTTCCGGATCATTATAAGTATATTTTTGCACCTTCATACAAGTACACAGACATTCTACTATATGCTGACAGTGGGCAATAGGACCTCACACCAATATAAAAAAACAAGGATGCCAATGATGATCTCTCAATTAGTCATTGAAGCAGTGTCTTCTCTAAAACATTAGGTTTTGGCGTACATATTCAATTACCTTCTTCACTGTGCCAAGGACCTGGCAGATCTTGAAGATCTCATCGACCTCGCTGTTGCCAGGAAATAGAGGTCGTAAGGTATAGAGCTCTGCCATAATGCAGCCCACTGCCCACATGTCTATAGGAGAGCTATACACAGATGACCTCAAAAGCACCTCTGGAGCTCGATACCTGCATGCACACACACACACACACAATTTTTTTTCTGATAGACTTAAAAGAAAACTTAACATAAAGTGCATATTAATATTTATGATTAATCCATGAGTGAAATTCCTTATTAAGCAATATATTCAATGAAATTCTCAAGTGAGATTTTATCCATACCTGGGCCAAAAACTAAAAATGCCCCATATCCTTTGTTCAAGATATGTCAACTATTTTCTACTTTTAAAAGGGCAATATTATGCATAATTCAGTTTTGGTCATTTTGAGCAGTCTCGTTGGTCTTTATTGTATTTACATGCAAAAAGAACATGGGGGGAAAAAAATTATTTTTCTTATAAAAAATTTTTTGTTTCTTTTAAAAATCCACACTTTTTATTTATTTATCACAGATGATGGTTACCAAAATAAATAAATAGGAAATTTGTTAGAGACCCTCCACTAGCATGGGGTTCAGCTCTGCCCAGACGTCACCATTTTATTTATAGACAACTTGGGTTGTGAATTGAGCATTAGACATTCACAGCGTGACAAAAAGCAAAACATGCCCTGTTGGTTGCTGTTAATTAAAACTGCAAACTCTCTCTGTTTAGTACTAAGGAAGTGAAGAAGCTTTAAGTGGAAATTTTCCTACTCACAAATTGTATGTGACAAATTGTATCCATGTTTTCTGAAAAATTAACAATTTTAAAGCTGGTTTTACATCAGTACTGACACTCAACGTGGACTGTGACTCAACTACATACAGTACAGTACATGCCACCTTCAGTTTTTACCTGTATAAATAAATCAATAATAGGATGTAACTTATATGGCACTTTATTTAATGACCTGTTTTTGAGAGCTAAAGAAGGTTAGGGTTGGCATTAGTTTAATAAGCTGTAATGTACAGAAAAGCATTTTAGAGTGTATTGGTGTAAAATCAGCATGATAAGAGGTTTGCTATATAAGAGTGGCACATTTCTGCTGTATTAGGTTTCTTTTAGTCCTGGGATATTTAGCTTTAGTACAGGATCTCTGAAATCAGGACATACATGTATGTGTCATTTATTTATGACCTGCTGCCCATGCTACTCCACATTTAGCTTATGTCTTCATGAGAAGAAAGAGAAAGCTCTCTCACCATCGTGTGGAGACATAATCTGTATAGGGAGGCTGAGAACGGATCTCTCTGGCAAGACCAAAGTCTGCTACTTTCACCAGTTCAGGACCCATACAGAGCAGATTCTCTGGTTTTATGTCCCGATGAAAAAATCCTGAATCAGCAAAGCAATTTACACATCACAATTAGCAGCAGCCGTGACAAAGTGTATGTATTTCAACAATATACTGTAATTACAAAAATAAAGTAATGCAGTATAATTAAACTTGGCACATTGGGAATAGGGACTGTTTCTCCATAAAATGACAAATTGTATATCCACAAACAATAACTCCAAAATGCCTAACAATAAATAGAGAAAATATGAAATGAATAAAATCACCCCTGAGAGTGTAGGTGACATTGCAGAGCTCAGTCAGGGAGTAAAAGCAAAAAAAATGTTTTTTTTGTTTAGGTAAATTTCCTCCACCAATGGTTCAAAGCACCCAATACATTCCAATGTATTAACATTTACAATTTACCATGCCCATTGTTGGGCATGGTAAAAATACCTTTTAATTGATAGGTTTTTATTTGTTTTATAAATTTCAAAGGTATTTTGCTATTTTATGGTTATGTGGAAGGCTAAAGGTACAGTATTAATATGAAATGCTTTGAAGAAGTAGAGGTTTGTAAATTTGACATAGTAATTAGAAATTCTATAAAATCACTATACTGTTGAAGTCAGAAGTTTACAGTACAACACACAAAGTTGATTTGATTTTTTAACCATGTTACAGATTTGATGTTAGCAAACTATAGTTTTAGCAAGTCAGTTATGACATATACTTTATACATGACACAAGTAATTTTAGCAATTATTGTTTTTGATTGAAGAGTGTTGATTATAATTATTCTTAGAATTAACTGTATCACAATTCCAGTGGTCAAACGTTTACATACACTCAGTTAACTGAGTCATTGAACGGCTTGAGAAATAACGGCTTAAAAAATTATGTCATGGCTAGAAGACTCTTAGTATATCATTTGACTCCATTAGTGATGTACCTGTAGGTATTAAAGTGACCCTGTCCTGAATACAATAGACATCTGTGTGCAGAACTAAACAACATGTGCAAACAACGAGGCCAAGAATCCTGACTCAGTTACACAAGTTCTATAAGGAGGATTGGGCTAAAATTCCAGCAACTTATGGTATGAAGCTCATGGAAGGCAACATTTGATCCAAGTTAAATGATTTAAACCTCTGTGGTAAAACCTGAAATAATTCTCTCTCTACTATTATTCTGACAGTTCACATTCTTAAAATAAAGCACTGATCCTAACTGACCTTAACATGAATTTACTAATTAAATGTGAGGAATTGTAAAAAAAAAAAAAAAAAAAAAAGTAAAATAATAATAGTTTAAATATATTTGGCTAAGGTGTTTGTAAACTTCCGACTTCAACTTTAAGAGAAAGTTAAAGAAGGTCTAGGGAAAATCCAACCGAGGTTACAAAATAATTCAATCTTACCATGCTTGTGCACAAATGCCAAACCAGAGAGCACTTGAAACATGATGTTCCTTATTTCATTTTCAGTGAATATCTTATTTTCTCTGATGGCAGAGCATTTGATGCGCATAAGAAGAGAGAAAAAGAGAAGTATAGAAAAGAGTAATAAACGTAACTCCCAAAAACATCTCATCCATAAATGTGTGTCTTAACGTCTGAGCCACTCAAACATTCATTCATCAAAGAGATAAAGAGAGAGTCTAGTCTTTTCCTAACCCATGAATGACTGCTTGGCTTTCACACAGATGTTCTTCTTTATTAAACAGGAATATCACAGTGCTGAAACAATAACCTACCATGCTTATGAATAAATGATAGCCCCTGCAATATCTGAAAGGTTATGTTCCTGATGACTGACTCAGGGAACAACTTGTTTCTAGAGACAAGAAAATTAACACAGATGTCAAATGACTCTGGGATTAATTCTAGGAGAAGCGTTTACAGAGTATCAAAATATATAGCCAAGAATGTGATATTATAAAGTTGAGCAATCACTATAATCGTTTATGGTTTTATATAAAACTTAAGAAACAATCAGAATTTTTTTTTGTTTGTTTTTGTCAGTTTAACGGAATGTGACAATGAAAAAGAATGTGTTTGAGCAAAAAGTAATACTAGGGTTCGTAGGTTTTGTATGTGAAACCTACATGGCTTTCCTGACAACTGACATAAATTAGTACATCTCAAAAAATTAGAATATCATGGAAAAGAGTTTGTTTCCCGTAATTTAACTTAAAAAGTTAAACTCATATTTTAGAAACATATAAAATATTTAAAACACTTTGTTTGTTTAATTTAAATGATAACAACTTGCAGTTGATGAAATAAAAAAATACAGTCTCTCAAAATATTTCATTTTGAGTAACTTATTATTCATACAGTATAAATACATCTATCGGTCTAGTTCAGTACACAAACCACAATCACGGGGGAGACTGCTGACTTGACAGCTGTCCAGAGAACGATCGATACCCTCCACAAGGAGGCTAAGTCACAGAAGGTTATTGCTGAAAAGGCTGGCTGTTCACATAGTGCTACAGTATATAAATGCATATTCACGGAAAGTTGACTTGAAGGGAAAATGTGACAGAAAGAGGTGTACAAGCAAAAAGGATGACCATCTCCTAAGAATTAAGGAGAGCTTCATAAAGCAGAATCCAAGCTGCCTAAAGTCCAGTGTGCTTTCCACTGTTAGTGATAAGTGCTATGTTTTCTGTTGTTTTTTGTCCACTGTGTTATCACGTCCAGATCACTTCAGGCTTCCTTCCATCTGCTGACAAGCTTTCTGGAGATGACAATTTCCTTTTCCAGTAGGACTTAGCACCTGCTCACAATGCCAAAACTACCACTAACTGCATTGCTGACCATGATATCAGTGTGCTTGATTGGCTAACCTGAAAACCCATAAAGAATCTATGGGGGATCGTCAAGTGGAACATGAGAAACACCTCAACCAACAATACAGACAGCTGGTATCAAAACAACCTTGTCTTCAATAATAACTCAGGAGTGTCACAGGATTGATCCTAGGAAATATTCAAATATTTTGAGATACTAGATTTTTGATCTTCATGAGCTGATATACATTGCATGTTACATGTAATGAATCTAAAAAATATTACTTGAAAAGTAAGCTTGTCATTTACACTTCATTATCAATGTCAATCATCAAAATCAATGATGTTTAAATAAGCCTTGATAAATGTTTCTCATGCAAGTTTTCATGAATGTCTTATGCCATCTGGCCCTATCAACACTGCCAAATGTTTATAAAATATAAAACTACCTCCTTTATATGCAGTGGAAAAAGTCATGGGTCATTCTTTAAAAGCTTCATACCTGTTTTTCATCAGCTGGTAAAGATTTTCTTTCATGTACTCAAAAACGAAGTACAACTGGTCATTTTCTCTGATTACTTCCTTTAGTTTCACCACGTTGGCATGATTCAGTTTCTTAAGCGACTGAAACACACCAATAATTATTTGAAATGTTTCACTGAATGCAAATTTGATAACATTATAATAGGAATCAGAATACTGTAAATATTATTTTAATGCATTGTGCTATTGAACTGATCATGAGATCAAGAGTTCACATTCCTGGCCTAATTTGTACCTTCACTTCTCTCAGGTTCATACACTCCTCCCAGGAGTAGAACTTCCTCTTCATTCTGTGAAACAGAAAGAATGGACAAGCTCAATTTCTATTACTTCATTAGCAACAACAGAACGTGCGATTGTTAAATTTGTAAGGCAGCACGTTAACGTTAACATTAAAGACTGTAGATTTTTCTGCAATCACACATGATACTGTTATAACTTTCTATGAGGTTAAACTGAAGTGAAACTGTACCTGGTAGAGGAGGAGGCTAGAGAGGATGTTATTCTAATTTGCTGCAATCATAACCCAATACACTCACTCTCACTCACTCATTCTTGCTGGCCAAATTAATTGATCTCATTTTGCAGTAAAACCTTTCAATCCTGTCTGTTCTGTATTTATAACTATTTGAGCATGAACTAGAACTTGCTGCCATTATGATGATAGTCATAATCACGATAAAAAGCTTGATAACAATTTTTTTAACAAGTTTGCAAGTAAAAAGTACTGTAAAAGGTTTACTGTGATTTTGCTTAGTTAATACTGTACATAGAACATCATATGATTTACCTTTATTGTCTAAAGCATGTTAATACATAGTTCAAATGTTTAATAAATGGCCACAAAATACTTCAACAATTAAGATTTTGGCAATGTTTTTTTGTTTGTTTAGTTTTTTGCAAAAAATCTTATATATACGTTTACCGCTTGCAAAAATATATATAACTACACAGTCATAATTATACCTAACTAGCACATTTCACCTCAGCTATTATCATGATCCCTTTACAGGTAATACAGAGGATATGATGTTCAACAAATCAATACATTTATGTTTCTTAATGACATTCATCTTCATTTTGACCATATTCTCAATGACTTCCTAATGCTTCAGTCATAAATGATTAATGTATAAAAACTGTACTTTTTATCTGACCAAGAACTGTGTCAGCAGAAATAAACAGTACCCTTACAGCAAAAATACGCCTGGTCGCTGTCTATCAGATAAGATGTACAGTAGCACAGAGTGTGTTTGCTGATCATCAATATGTCACCATGACACTAGCACTAATCAAAAATGCCCAACAGAGGATGGTTGGAAAATCAAAGTTGTATCGCCCAGCCACTCTACAGATAGGCTTTGTTAACTACAACCTTTATTTATTTAGGTCAGACCTTTTCACTGCAAATGTACAGTATCACTTTATTCAATGTAAAAAACAATGACATCCAAATATAGATTCATAATGTCATGGGTACATAAAGAAGAGACATGGCTAAAGTTCAGAAACTTGAATGGCATTAAAAAGAGCTCCAGCTAAATGATGGAGGCTGTTCAATAGATTTTTTTCCTCAGTTTTTTCCCTTTCCTAGTGCTGGCCACATCGGATCATTCCATCTGAAAGTTATTGGCACAGGTTTTTTTTTTTTAAATAACTTTAGAACTGAGGATGCACTGTATTGGAAAAATGAGCACAACACATAAGAGGATATCCGTCATTGCTGGTAAGACAGTATATATAGAAGGCCAACACTCTGAGGCCAATATTGCCATGCCAACACACAAACTGATTGGACGCACCTGTAGTAATTGTAGTAATGGCTTCAGTGTAACAAACTAGTGAAAGCATTCAAATTTTACGTAGAAAATAGTACTAAGTAAAAATACAAGTGATAAAACAGTAAAAATTCCACACTACAACCAGTTTTACTAGGAGCACTAACAAAAATGCCAGGCTCTAGTACAAAATATTGGTTCCAACGTTGCTATGTATAACACAGATTCCCTGCAAGAGTTAGTAACTAAGAGCTAGTCTATGCAGGAACATACGCCTGACTGCATGTACAATAAGAGTTAGGTAACCCAAAGCATGTTGTAGTGATATTGCTCATTTGTTGATGTTACACCAAGGTGACATAGGCCTGTGCACTTTCACTCCTTCTTTCACCATCACTGGAGTATCATTTTGCATGGTAACTGTTTGTTCTGGACAGCAACAGTGTCTCAAAGGGTCATTTATAATTCAGCTTACTTACCCCTGTTGAAAGAAGACACTTATAACATGGTGTGGACTACTCTGTGGTCTGATCAGCTCTGGGTTTACTGTGCTTATTAAAATTATGAGGTTAATATAGGGGATGATACTGATGCCCAGTTTGTGTTGTGTTGATTATTGTTGATGACATAGTTGTTTACATATGTTGTTTATTTGTGTACAGAGTGGAGATTCCCTAGGAGTGTTTGCTTGACATGCTTTCCAGCACTATTGCTATTGAATCTGGAAGTCTTATTTTGACATTCATTTGTTCATGCAATTCATGTAATAAAATGAAATTTCCATCACAGTTCTGCTGGGATTTTGTGGAAGAACAAGAGCTTAATAAATGGCAAAAATACACATACTAAATCACAGTTAGTGTATACTAAACCACCATTCTTTTACCATAAACACATTCACAACTCATCTGTCACTTACTATAGCACAATTTTACATGCCAGGCTTCTGATCACATCACATCAACCAATCATTATTGCAAACTTCTTCTTCACAGCCAAAGATGAATATGACCTTGCCTGATAACAAAACCTGATCAATTTCTTACATAGATTCAAATTATTTTCCTGATTGCTGCAACACTCTACTTATAAAAACATAATAACTTCACAGTCATAATTATCCCTAACTAGCACATTTCACCTGAGCTATTATTATGATCCCTTTACAGGTCATAAAGAGGATATGATGTTTAACAAATCAATACATTTATGTTTCAAATATGAGTTTCTTAATGACATTCATCTTCACTCTGATTATACCATATTCTCAATGACATCCTAGTGTTTCAGTCATAAATGATTAATGTGTAAAAAACTGTACTATTTATCTGACCAGGAACTGTGTTATCAGAAATAAACAGTACCCTCACAGCGAAAATACGCCTGGCCACTGTCTATCAGATATATAAAGTTATATCAGCAAGATGTAGCACAGAGTACGATTGCTGATCATCAATATGTCACCATGACACTAGCACTAATCAAAAATGCCCAACAGAGGATAGTTGGAGAATCAAAGTTGTATCGCCCTGCCACTCTACGATAGGCTTTGTTAACTACAACATTTATTTATTTAGGTTGGAACTTTCAAATTGCAAATTTGGTTTTCTTTAATTACCATGTGTTCTCTACAAAACATTCAGAATACTTCTCCTTACCTGGTTTATATCTTCCCAAAGTTTTCTCAAGTGGTTTATCAACTGAGGTCACTTCACTGTCACACTGATGTGCTTGCATTTCAGCAACTAATTTATCCAACTCAAGGTTTACTAAGAAACTAGAATGTACTAAAAATGTCATGGATGTCTTGACCTAAGGCCTTACTAAGGGCCCAAATGCATTCCAGCATGACAATAGCACTGTGAGGTATACTCACAAAGTGAGCTCAGTGAAGAGAAGGATTGCTAAAGTTGTATTAGAAAAAATTGCATGCCCTACACAGAGCCCTGACATTAACCTCACTGAAGACCTTTGGAAGTAATTTGAATGCTGTGTGCCAAGCCACTTTGCCGGACATCAGTGCCTCACCTTACTAATGCTTTTGTGGCTAAATGAGCAAAAGTCCCGACATCCAGCTTTCAAGATTAATTGGAGAACCTGGACCAAAGACTGGACGTTATTATAGCAGCACAGGAGCTCCCTACTATATTAATACTCACATAGTAGTTTAAATGACATGAAACAAGCATGGTCATGGTCATCAGGTCTCCACAGACTCTTGGCCATATAGTTATGTTTTATTAGCTTTTAATTTTTTCTTAGTTTTATTTAACATTAACATTAAAAAATATCTTCTTTTTTTGTCAACATTTTATAGCCCAGACAGAGAGTTTTTTAGGCTTAAGCATGTGTATACAGGTGTCTCTAACACATCTGTTATCTTCTATTATATATAAGCAACGTCAGATGCATGCAGTACATGTAGGTAATTTCAGAAAATCAAGTCTAACAGCTAACTTAGTGGGTAAATATAAAAAATTGTAATATATAATAATAATAAAAAATAATATAAAATATTATTTTAAATACTGTTAAAAAACTCACTTGAACCGCAACTGCACTGCATACTGCAAAAGTTCTGATAACACAAAACTATGCAGCAGCGATTGAACCACTTAAATCTTTATTTGTACCTTTTGATGGCCACAAGCTCGCCAGACTCATTGTTTCTGCCCATAAGCACACTGCCATAGGTGCCATCCCCCAGCTGCTTCAGAGTGGTATAGCGGTTCATCTTTGTTGATGCAGCTTCCTCCCTCTCCCAGATGGAAAAGAATACAGATGGTCACAGATCACACATGTAAGACTGTGATTATCAGGCCATCTCCTACAACTGTAAAGACAAATATACAGTATACATTTTATATAACTACCAGCTGTTTATTTGAAATTATATTATTATCAGCTGTTATATACTGTATATTTATGTATGTATGTATGTATGTATGTATGTATGCATGTATGTATGCATATATGTACATGTAAAAAATATACATACTACCAGTCAAAACTTTGGACACAACTTCTAATTCCATTGTCTTTTCTTATTTTTAATTCTTTCTACACTGTAAAACAATGCTGAAGGCATCCGACATATGAAATAACCTCCTTTGAACAGTTGATATCGAGATGTGTCTACTACTTATGCTCTGTAAATCCTTCATACCAGCTCTAATTTGAGGTGCTGTTAATTGGTGATTTTCAGAACTGGTAACTCAAAATTAACTTCTCCTCTGAAGCAAAGGGCTTTGAGTGCCAGTTTCTTCGTGTTGCTTGATGGGATTTTCAAATGCACTTGAAAATGTTATGTAATGTTATCCTGTGGTTATAAAGGGATGAACATGGTGCGCAATAATATTCAGGTAGGCTGTGACATTTAAACAATGCGCACTTTGGACTAAGGGGCAAAAGGTGTGCCAGAAAAATATCCCCACACCATTACACCACTGACAACAGTCTGAACAGCTGATACAAGGCAGTATGAATCCATGCTTTTATGTTGTTTACACCAAATTAAGACCCTATTATTCGAATGTTGCAGCAGAAATCGAGACTCGTTAGACCAGGCAATATTTTCCAATCTTCTCATCTGCTTCAAGGTTCAATAGGTTGTGCATTCAGAGATGCTCTTTGGCATACCTCAGTTGTAACAAGATCTTATTTGAATTAATGTTGCATGTCTGTCAGATCAAACCAGTCTGGCCCTTCTCCTTTGACCTCTGGCATCAACAAGGCATTTTCACCCAGAGACCTGGTGCTCACTGGATTTTCTCAATTTCAGAACATTCTTTGTAAACCCTATAAATGGTTGTGCATTAAAAGCCAGTAGATCAGCAGCTTAAGAAATAATCAGACCAGGCCACCAACGGAATCACTGCTGTAAAGTAAAAATAAAAGAAATTAACCTGCACTTTAACTTTGAAAAGAATCACAAGCAGTGTTTCTGTTAGTGTGTGTGTGTGTGTGTGTGTGTGTGTGTGTGTGTGTGTGTGTGTGTGTGTGTGTGTGTG
>JAQMYI010000019.1:10203888-10214008 GCA_030014275.1 Clariallabes melas
CACTCACACACACACGCACAGACACGCACGCACGCACGCACACACACACACACACACACACAAACACACACACACACACACACACACACACACACACACACAGCCATAAAAAGGTTGTTATTTTGTTCATAATGTTTGAATAAATGCTAATATTGCTGATATTATATGGCATACACTAATATAAAATGGAATCCATTTATAACCTTTTATCATCTGGTTTTGTTGTAAATAAGTAAAAAAAAATATTTTTGTCTATCAAACATTCACCTGGCACCTGGGAGAATCCTCTTAACTAAACTAGAATGTGAGATAGAGGGAAGCAAAATCAGAAAAAAGAGCACATTTACATTGTTTTGACTTGAACTTGGGGCCAAGCATCAATCGTAGAGAAGTTAAGCGTGATTTAGTTTGCATTGGAATTCATTAAGCATCAGCAAGAGGGGGAACATCCTGCAGCTGGCCGGATTTTGTTTCATACGGGCGCTCTTCATTCTCTCACGTCCATTTTACATTTCGACATAAGAGGCCACACACACAATGTGACCTGACGATGACACTCTGTGTGTTTTTTTTTCCATCTTAATGCCACGGCTTAAGTTAGAACTTTTAAATTCATTGTCTGTTTTACACAAGGCTATTTTCTACACATCTACTCTGCATATTAAAATGACTGAACCACTGAAGTTCAGCTTGTGCTACTGTATTCTAGAAATGTAAATCTATTGTTCCATACTATTGAAATGGCTAACAAAAGTGAATGAGGACTGATGTGGGAGTTTAGATTCATTAAAAATTGTATAAAGTGAATGTGAGCTCAGTGTAGATTATATGGCAATACTGCAAATATTTTAACTCAGGATTTACTCAATTTGATGAAGCCATAGGAAACGAATACGCCTTCACCTCAACCAGGAAAAGACCGTTGTTGACCTGCTGACATTCAGGCACTGGTGCAGAAATACTTCAAGTACAGTAAACAGTATTGAGGCTGAGCTCAAAATAAGTCGTCAAGCTCGGAGTTCCCACGTTTGTTGCCTAAACAGAACAGTGGGCTGAGTTTGCTGTTTTACTGCAGATACAACGTAAATTTTCCTTTTAACTTTACATCTCGGTGTGATGTACTGCATTTTGACTGACTCAATTTGTGTTAAGACAAAGAACAGAAGCCTTTATAAAAAGCCTTAAATCGCTCTCCAAATTAGAAACCAATTAGAAACCAAAACCTCCTCAGAATTTGTCCTTTCATCTGCAGAGTTTAATTAAACTAGGCCCACATATATTGGGCAAACCTTGATAATAACAAAGAAAATCATCAGACACAAGGCTTCCTCACGATCAGTCACATATCCCCTTTTTCCACAGTTGAGCATATAGTGAAGGCATTATTTAAAACCCAAGCTCATGAAATTGTTTAATTTTGGCAAATTGAAAAGGTATCAAGTATTAGTTTATAATTGAGATGGCACTCACCCAAACACCGACCATAAAATGGTACAACACATTGAGGAACAAGGGAAACATGGGGGTGATTGTGAGTGTTTTGAGGGTGTAGAACTAGTTGCGGGTAGATTGAGCGCTGCCTAATTCAATGAGAAGTCAACACCTGATGTTTGCTTTATTACTAAAGGGCTCCCTTTAGGGCTAAGTGACAACTACTTCATGCCCTCTAGCTCTTTAAGACATTGAGTTCTGTCTGATAGTACACACCACTAACGCACAATTACCCAGCCTGATGCTTATCTGGGTTTTAGAACGCATCATCTCATTACCAGTTTTTCCCAAGGCACCATAAACACTTTGGTTTTCTAGAAAGATAATAAGATAGACAGAGAGACCTGACCTTGTACAGAACAATGACTTGACCTCACCACTCTTAGTCACTACCTGACTGTTTATTAAACAAGGTGTTTTGACCAATTGAAACAATTTTAGGGATATGTTTATGAAAAAAGCAGAATGTCAGGTTGCTGATGAAGAAAAATTACCTCGTATTTATAGTATTCTATCTGACTTGATTTTTACAGCAATAAGTTTATTTTATAACTGTATTTGAAAAGTTTTACGAAAAAAATAAATTGTAAATTCATAACAAAAAAATCGTAGGTCAACAAATAAGTCAACGTTATGGTTGAGTGAATGAACGATTTGTCATATGGAAACTTAAAATTCTAGACTTCAATATCCTGGTAGTGCTGGTCTGAAATTGTGCACTAAAGAATTTTTTTTAAAGTAATTTTTAGCAGAGCAACAGGAGTCAATACCATCCCCCACAAAATGTTTGTCAGTGGCTGTCATTAATCAAACTTTGGTGATCATGCTTTTACTGAAACACACCTGACAGCCAGGTGTGCCTGTGCATAGAGTTTTTATTGTCCATTCTATGTATGTGCATGTGTGTGTGTTTATAGTATGCATCAGATTTCAAAGGTCAGAATTATTTGCCATTGTCTCAACTCAACGCTGTGTAGTCTGCATTAACTACTTTCACCCATGTGTTTGTGTTGGGCAGCTTGTGCTTGTTGCCTGTCTTTCCCCCTCATTACCTCTCCACTTTAAACACTCAGCACCATCCTGGCTTGGGGTCACAGCAGCCTTTAAACAGTGAAAGCTTCTGGTGATCGCTCGAGGGGAGACACCGTACCTCTGGGGAAAAAAGGAACTTTATTATATAAATAAACTTTGGAAATTAAAAGCTTTTTTGTTTTCATTTTAATGATTATGACTTACAGCTAACGAAAATCAATCAAAATCCATCATCTCCTAGAATATTTCCTATGATCAAGAAAAATTATGTTCATTTGGCACTCAGTACTTGGTTAGGACTCCTTAAGAACAATTTACTGCATTAATGCGCCCTGGCATGAAGGTGATTACACTGTGGCACTCCTGAGGCATTGGCTTTGATAGAAGTCATTACTTCAGAACTGATCAAACAGATAAAAGGTCTGGGGGTGGTTCTATGGGTTACATTTGCATTTAGTAATATGCTGTTCACTCAAACTCTCAACATGAGGTCCAAAGAGGTGTTTATGCAAATGAAGATGGCCATCATTAGGCTAAAATAAATAAATAAATAAATAAATAAACCCATTAGAGATATAGCAAAAATACTGGGAGTGGCCAATGCAACAGCTTGGAACATTCTTAAAAAAAAAGAAGGAATTTACTGACAAGCTAGACAATAGCAATTGACCTGGAAGACCACGGAAAGGAACTATATGTAGTATTTGACAGCAAAATTCTGTCCATGGTGAACACAGCTCTTTTAAAACATCAAGCCAAGACTAGAACACTCTTGAGGACGTAGGAGTGTCATTGTCAAAGTCTACATTCAAGAGAAGTAATTACAGGTGCTTCACCCCAAGGTGCAAACCACTGATAATACTCAAATACAAAAAGTCCACATTAGACTTCGCTAGGAAACAGGATTAGCCCACTACAAAGCAGATTCTTTGTACTGCTTAAACCAAAATTAACTTGTAGCAGAATGAAAAGTATGAAAGAAGGAAGGAATTGCTCATGATCCAAAGCATACCACATCATTTGTCAAACATGGTGGAGGCACTGTTATGGCATAAGCATGTATGACTGTCAGTAGAACTGGGCCATTGGTGTTTATTGATGACCTGACTGCTGATAAAAATAGGGATATACTCTCGGTTCAGATTCAACCAAATGCTGCAAAACTGAAAAAGTTTCTCAAGCCAAAGAAATAGGATATCTTAACTAGCCAAGTCGATAGCCTGATCTCAACCCAATAGAGCATGCATTTTACTTACTGAAGACAAGATATGAAGGCAGTGGAAGGCAGCTGCAGTAAAGGTCTAGCAAAGCATCTGAAGCATCATGTCCATAGCTCCTGCAAGCAGTTGTTGACTTAAAATGAATTTTAAGTATTAAGGCCAGTAATTATGCTTGTATTTAGTTAGTTTGTTCTTTTATTTATGAGCCCCAAAATGTGTGTATGAAAATGGCTGTAATTCCTGAATGGCTCAGGCCACAGTTTTGTAAAAACCCCTTACATTAAAGCTGAAAGTCTTGACTTCAGTCTCTAAATCTCTAAATTGAAAATTCAATGCTATGGTGCACAAAGGTCAAATCCCAAAAATTAACTTATCCTTGTTTCAAAATGTATACAGTATATACCTTTCACTAAAATCCTGGTAAATAAAAAAATTAGTCAAAATTCTTGTCCAACATAATACACATTCAATTGATAGTGATGAGAATGAAAGCACTGACTCTGTATTTTTTGGGATCAAACCTTACATAGTGATCTGGCTCTATATTTGATGTCTCTGTATGGGCCAAGTTTGCAGTCTACTTTCATCAGAGCAGAAAGCAAGAATTATCATTTGAAATGCTTATCATACAGTCAGGCTTAAAATCACAGCGGACTCATCAAAGGCCTGGAGGGCCCTCATCTGTGGCAATCAGCTATCTCTCAGGAGAACAGCAGAATGGTAACTTTGTGAATCCCCAGCCAGACAAACAGAGTATAGTCAGCTTCACATTAGACAATTATTGGTGTATCATGTGATTAGTGATTAGTGAAGTGTATGTTTTTTTTTTCTCTTAATAATTTTAGCAATTAGTTTTTTTTATTTGTCGGATCTGGCCATTAACAGGAATAGGAATAGGTTATAGTTATACCATGTGTTACTATATATAACCATAAGTGTTGCTTGTGTCTGGGCAAATAGAGTCATATATAAGGTTTATTTTTTGTATGTTGATTGAAACGGAAGATGAAAAAATTTTGTATGGAAGATGAAAAATTTATACAAAGTTCATAGTCAACACACACTAAATGGCCAAAGCTTGTGGAAACCTGACCATCATACTCATATGTGAGCCAACACCCAACCTGTTGTTACAGAAGGTACAGTATATAGGATGTCTTTATAAGATAACATAAGATGAATTAAATATTTATTTTGTATAAATCCCAAGAAATTGCAGTTCTGCAGTAGCTCAGACAAAAGCACAGTCTAAAAATACAAGGATGGGACAAAACCATAAAAAAAGGATACAATAATATAAGATGCAACAAATACACATAAGTACTATTTATATATACATTTGTACAGAGGGGTATGTCAAGGGAAGACATTTGTGCAAATATTTCTCATGCTGCGCATAAGATTGTTCAGCAGCTCGGCTAAAATAAACAAATATATACAGTGGCAAATTCATTCCTCATCAGTAACAAACCAACATCAGCGACTGAATGTGCTCTTTTGTTTTGTTAAAAAAGCACAGATTGGGTGAGAGCCATAGTTTTTTATGGTTTGCTTTTTTTAAGTGTCCTCTATTTGACCCCCACCATACAGTAGGACAAACCACAGCGTAAAGAATTAAACTGGCCACAACAGACTGATAATGGTAGCCGTTTCATAGCTAAGACCAAAAATGAGGAGAGTTAGTTTTAGAGTTAGGCAGTATATTATTATATTATTTGTTTTCTAATTATTTGGACCTCAATTGCCTATTGACTCATTTCACCAAAAAGGGAGGTACAGATGTAATACAATGGTTGAAACAGAGCCTTATGGCTTTTGATAGAATGGTGTGAGCACTACACTTTGGAGTGTTGGAGTGATCCAGTATTACCTACTGGTGTATCCATTTGTCCTCTGTTCCAATCATGCTCTCTGCTCTGGTGCCACCACATAAATAATGCCAAAGTACCAGTTATTGGCATCTGGCATGTTGTTGGTAGACTTCCTACTGTATGTCTACAGACTTCCTTCCCATTGTCTCCCAGGACCGGATCGTAAAATATAAGTAGTGTAAGGCAGATTGGGTCTGTGTATGGTGATGGCTGATTTGTGAAACTTGTTTTTTATGTGCATATCCAGATGTATACTTTCTCTCTCTCTCTCTCTCTCTCTCTCTCTCTCTCTCTCTCTCTCTCTCTCTCTCTGTGTAGGTCTAAAATACAGTATAAAGGAAATCCACAGATCCGTAGTAACAAAGCATAGCAAAACTCACAAAAGCAATCACTCAGATTAATATAAATTAATAAAAATAAATGAATAAGAAACAGGGCACTACATTTATTCCCAACACATGAGTGAGTCAGAAGCGCTGGTTTGTCATTGCTGTCATGTACAATTTACATGTACAAGATAGGGCTCTTCCCACTCTACCTACATCCTTCAGATCAATAAACCTCATTTTGGGTTTAGTAAACATTGTGATGTTTTTCATGGGTGAGGTGAAGACTTTCTGGAGGTAAAGTAAATCCCAGAACACATTAATGCTAGTTAGTTTTGTTGGCTTGTATTTTATCAATGCCTGAATAAAATGTAAGTTTATGTGAATATATATATATATATAGTGAGAGACTCTATATATATATATATATATATATATATTATAAATTAGTTATTAATTTGGGTGCAAATCAAATATATACTGTACATATATATATAAAATATCTCAAAATATGAAAACATTTTATTTTGAGTGTAAGTTAATTAATATTCATGCAGTTTAAAACCTGTATACCTCTTGGTCTAGCTCTGAAGATAATTATCAACACCCTCCACAAGGAGGTTAAGCCACACAAGGTCCTAGCTGTTGAGCTAGATGTTGGCAGAGTACGATATTGAAGCATATTCATGGAAAGGTGACTTAAAGGGAAAAGTGTGGTAAGGAAATGTGCACACACAACAAGGAAGACTGCAGCTGATGCAGGACAATAATTTAAGAATTTTAAAATGGAGTAAAATCTTTTTGAAATGGAGTAAAATCTGTCATGACCACAACCACAGGATATCTTTTGGCACGGTTGTTTACAAAATGAAAAGCTACTTACTGTATCAGTTAGGGTTAAATAACTTTTTGCTAGCTGAACCATATTAATCACTACAGTTATTATCCAATGGAAGGCTCTTAACTACAGTATTTGCTTAATTAAAGCCATGTTGTTAAGTTTTTTTGTCTGAGCAGTGTGTACAAAACAGTATAAATAAAGAATTTCTATTTACTCTAAATGGAAAGAAAGTATATAATTGTATATAATTAAAGTTTTTAGGAATAAACAATAAAAAGCCTAACAACCTAACACATGCCTATATCAAGGTTTTTAAAAATTATTCTCAGATATTATAATTACAAGGTGCTATTTAATGGCAGAACATTCACTACTAATTTTCTCTTTACTTTACTTTTGTCTTTGTTTTAATCAGCTTTATCTGCAAAATATTTGGTCCATTATTACTTCATCCATGTATTGTGCATAAGGATGCATTCTCTTATCTCTCAGGATCATAATAGCCCTCATGGGATAGAGACTTATAGTGTGACCAGATGAGTGTCTGTCCTCCCATCAAAACTCTTCTCTCATCTCAGAGCTGTTCTATGCTCCAGAGCAGTTGGGATGGATCTATTACACAACAATTGCTTTCCCTTATTGTGCTGATGAAAGGTGTCACGACATAATCAGTGCATCTCTCCTGTTCTCTACACGCAAATGACTTTGCTCCTTGCGTATAAATAAATCACCATATCAGTGAAATGTGAGCACTTTTTGAAGCCTCCTAGCTTTTTTATAAGCATCACCAATGACCCAACAACCCCCTCCCCCCATCCCCGACCCCTCAAAAGAAAAAGAAAAAAGAAAAAGAAAAAAAAAGCTAAGAAAAGAAAAGCAACCTAACCCCCTACCCCCTTCCGGCACCCCACCTCTTTCTTGTGTCTCAGATGTGGCTCAGAGCTAATGGCTGTTTTGGTTGTAATGCCACTTGGTGATGATCAAAAAACAGACAGAAGAGAAGGAGAGAGAATCTAGAGTGAAGCAAAGGCAGGTGGAAGATTGCTTATCAGGAGTGATGCACAATATCTTGACAATAAGATGACTATCAGAGAGGCAATGCTTTGGCCAGCAGACTCATGACAGTACATTTTTGGCTCTTGCTTCCTACTTAGATAAGGATTCTCACGGAAAGGTGTCCTCTTCAGGTTTATCTTACAGGAGTATCAGGCATGTTAAGAATTAGCCAGTTGTTGAAAATAGAGTTGACGTATACTTGTGATAGTTTCAACACAGTTTCTTATGTTTTATAAAAAATATAATAAACATAATAATTTACTCACCCTAAAACAATTACACTTAAGGAGCTGCCAGTGCCAGGCATTGTCAAACATTGGCTCAATGCCAACCTCAACTGATTTGTACAGCCTTGCCAACCTACATACTACATAGGACATACTGAGGAAAAGACCTCCTCTGCCATACAGTATTACACTGAGTGTGAGTGTTTACTTGGAGCACATTCAACAGAGATTGAGTTTCCGTAACATGAAACTCTGCCACTTCTACTATAGACATATAAGGAGGTTAATTTTAGGTTATTGACAATAAACAGTGGCAAAATTAAAGTTAACTTGTTAAGCTAGCTGGTTGATTAAGATATGTTAAGTATTTAGGTTTTTAAATGTAGTTTATTCTGTAAGTTTTATACTGTAAATGCTATTCAAATTAACTAAATCAATTAAAGAATATTACATTTAGTCTTACCTGTACACAAAAAGCCATATAAAGTTTACAATTCAAGCGATAAATTAAATATAATATAATGGTGATACATGCAGTATTAATTTCCTTACTTTTGTCTATTCTGTGCTGAAACCCCATAATGACACCAAGTTGTTTACCAAAGATTAACTTGACATAAACCGACTTTCACAAAATGTATTGAGATGTAAAGCTGGTTAATAGTTTTTATTATCAATAATATGTGCACAACTGTGCTGTCTTCAGTATGAGTGGCCGCAATCGTGTTATTAATTATTTTCCTTAATTCATATTTCTGGTTTTTGTATCAGATTAAAGCAATCCTTTTCTCATAATTAATGGTGTGTTTTTGTGAGTTTTCAATATTTTCAGAACTTTGATGCATTCTAATTGATAATCACTAAGCAACATTTTTTTTAGATTTGTTCATAATAAAGCTTCACTTGAACTTTAAATTATTGCAGATTGGCTTAATGTCGTTGGTTTACAGGCAATATTTAAAATTGTAAATATATACATAATGCTATGTCCACACTAATTTTTGTGAATGATAGTCCAATATTACAGGGAATTTTTTTCTGACATATTTTGTAAATTAATTTATTTGATTTAATTTTTATATAAGTAAAGGCTCTACATTGAACATGTAAAAGTTCTCCAGGAGGGACAACCAAATAACCCTTTCCTAAGAGTGTACATTATTTAAATCTCTTATGATAATCCAACATTTACGGATCATATCCACCATAAGAAATCTGTGCAAATCAAAACTTGTGATAGCAGACCATGATTTAGTGTATCTTACTATATTACAAGTTAACAAAGACTGGTTTATAGAAGCTTCTGCAGGGAATAATATACAGATTGTTGGAGTGATGTGTAACAACCTCCACATCACCTCCCAGTTCTGTGAAGCGTAAATCGTGTTATCATAACTCTCTGTCGCCATTTGCTACTGAGCCTGTTACTCACACTAAAGAGAATGTGCATGAAGCGATATGGTCATGAATGTTTATTTTGAACATGGTAACCACTGATGCCAAACTATTCAGGTAAAACCCATTGAAATGCCTTTTATCTTTTTAGCTCTGACCTACCCTACTGTTCGTTCACTCGGCACAAGTATGTTCTGCACGTAGGCGCCTCTTGCAGACCAGGGCTTCTTGCCAACGTGAAACCAAAAAATCTTGTTCATGCAGGTAACTCTGATAATGTATCAGCTTCAACTGATCATCTAAACAAGCAAGCACTATTGATGTCTGGAGATTGTAAAGAATGCTGCTGTATACAAAGTCCTGATACATAAACTAGAAAACATTATTTTGCTACAGAACATACTTTCTAAGCATTATTTTCCAAATGCTTCTTCTGGTTTGGGTTACACCAAGGTCAGTTTGATGTTTTGGTTTAAAAAAATGAAATAAAATAAAAATTGAATAGGGAAAAATGTGACCTGGTTATATTAAGTTTTTCTGTACATCAGAGATGAATTGAAGATCAGATGCAACTTAACATGAAAGTATGTATGTACTCTCTGTGTGCGCGCATGTGTGTTTGTGCGTGTGTGTGTGTGTGGGGGGGGGGGGGGGGTGTGGA
>JAQMYI010000019.1:10227424-10246662 GCA_030014275.1 Clariallabes melas
ATGAGCAGTTTATAATTATAGCACAAGTTAACTAGCAAGACATTATGAGCAGAGAGGCCGTATAAATCGCAAAGGTCATAACTCTTTCAGTCCCGAGATTAAATAATTATTTTAAAATGCACAGATTCACTAATGTGATTTAGCTGATTTTCTGTGCTGTTAAACTATACTATAAGCTGCCTACGTAACATACCATATTTTGTCCACAAATTTTTATGTGTAGGGAAAAGGAAGCTACGTGATACAGGTTCAGTATTGTTACAATCGGAAACACATACCTGAAAAAATATGGCCTTCCCGTCCACTCTCCAGAAGTTGGTGACTGGATAACCGCTGTGGCCGCGACACGGGACCAGCTCCAGAGCCGAGCTGCAGTTTGGACAAAGCTTTTCTACAGACAATAAAAAGGTGCCTTTAAGACGGGCAATGGTATTTAACTTCCCCCTGTTTCACCAAAATATAAATTAATAATAAGTTGGCTAAATAAAAAAAACAATACATTTTAAAAATATTTTAAAATAACATTTAGGTATGATATCAACCTAAAAAATAAAATATGTAGGCTAGGGCATATGGTCATATGGCAAGATCTTTAATCACAATTAACTTGAATAAAAATAGATTTGACAGAAGCCGAATCTTATCTCAAACCAATAAAGCAGCTTGAATTATTTGTTTCTTATTTATTGTTGTTTTTTATCCTAATTTCAGACATAGGCTAACTCAAAGTGAATTGTCTGTAAGCTGTCTGTTTGAATTTAAAATAATAAACACAGTGAACAGTAGCTCCTAACTGAAACTCGTGGCAGCGTAGGAACGCTTTTGCTTTCTATATCCTTCCGATAGTTACCCTACTTGTTTTTGTTGACACAATGATCAGTGATCGTGTGACAAAAACACCGGCGTCTGCTGACGTCCAGGTGCGCGCCAAATGTCCGGTACCACGACCGGAGGGACCATTTAAAGGTATCACTGGGAATGGTGTGAATACATGAATTCATACTTTATCCAGTGCACTTAAGAGGTAGGTTCATATTCCATAATCTATCGAGGGACATGAAAATCTAAGGGAATTTATACAAGAGTTTAGGTGTATTAAATAAGAGGAAATTGCCCATGCACAAATCTATGTTTGAGTGTGAAAAAGCAAGAGATTGTCATGGGACTCCACTCCTGGGACCGATAACGATACCGATAGCAAAATGTTTTAAGAAGAACCCATGGGTTACTTTGGCTTCCCAAAGGCATTAACAGTTGACCAAGAGCCACTTAAACTAAAACAATATCTCTATAACTCTATCACTATACTGTAGGTTACTACAAGTGGATGAGATTTGTTTAGGAGGCTATAGGCTAATCAGTCTCAATTTTTTTGATGCAGAATCCAGATTGTGGTCAGTGGGTATTGACTAAGAATAAATAAAAATATACAATAAACGAAGAATCGTTATGAATTACGCGAATATGAACTTGTAAAAGTGCTGGAGATCTTATACTCCCCTTGCCATGGTCACAGGAAAATGGATGACGAGTTTGTTCAAGGTTATTAAACTTACTTTGCTGCTTCTGGCGGGCTTTATCACAAATTGCAGGCCGCAGTTGTAGTTTCGTGCCGTCTCCCAGTGTGCAGTTTCTGGAGCAAACCACGACGCCCAAGCACGATTTCTTCAGGATCTGACAGTTGTGGTTGTTGGTGTTGCGCATGGCCCAGCCGCTCAAGTGGCGTTGCGCGTTTTTGTCTTCGGCACTGTATATGTACCGAACATACCCATCTGTCCACTCCTGAAACGCATCGTACTGCTTCGTATCCTGTTACAAAATGAATAATTAATATTTTCATTAATCTTCTCAACCAAGATGTAAATGCCCACAATTCGAATTGGGTCATATCTAGAAACTAAAGCATTAACCAGCCAAAAAAACAAATCAGACAGTTTACATTAAGGATATATGGGAAATATCTGATTCGATTAAACAGATAACCTACTCGTCTATAGTTTGATTACCATAATCTCTGATCAAAATTATGATGATCGGTCTGTTGAGTTCACGGAGCCAGTCTAGAGAAACATTTTTACCTGTGGAAGTTTGGGGTCGTTGATATCCCAAGTTAGCTTCATTCCGTAAGAACACACGCAATCTGAGTTGTCAAACTGATCGGACGATTTTGACATGGTGCGATGTCACAAAAAAATTGTCGACGACCTCGTGCCTGTCTCTGTGAATTAAGCCAGAGATTCATCAACTCTGAACCACAGCGAGCATCAACGCACTTTAATTTAGCAAAACCCTAATAAAACGTTACAGAAACGATATATATCTAAAACTTCTAAGTACTTCGTGAATTAGTTAAGCCATCTGCTATATTCTTAGGGCATCGCGTAAATCCGGGTGTCGCCGCTCTCTCACAGGTGCACTCCAGAAGACAGGAGGTGGATAATGATCTCAGGTATGACTGCTGTTGTGTGTAGCCTATGTAAAATAGGGAGGCAGGGCCGAAACACGGCTCCAGCTCAGCTTTGTTGAAGACAACCTCGGCGTATACTACTTTCGTTTTACCTTACCCTTACCACTGACCCACTTACCTCTACCAATGACACTAATTACGTGCTTTATAGCTTACCTTTCAAGACCATACAATCACTGCATGGATCAACAGCAAGCAAAGAGGAACAGAACCCGCTCAAAATTTGCATGGGCGATTAGATTTTGAAAAATAATAATAACTATATAGAGAGTGATTACATAAACTAATTATTGAGATCATACTAGAATTAATCCTGGCTCTTTCAGTTTTAGGAAACTACCTGAGGCTATCACAGGTTAAGGGGGAAAAAAAATACCCCTTGAGACTACATTAAGTGTCAGCAATTTTTTGCCAGCTAGCCACATATGCAGTCGAGACTAAAAATCGTTCCCAGGCGAGATGTGATATAGTAGAGGTCATTAGTTGTTTTATGTAAACGAAAAGCTATTGTGGACTGCTGACAAAACAACAAGGACCGGTCAAACAAAACAGAGCACATACAGTAAACAGATGAGCAGTTTCAGTTTTAGCCGACTGTTTAAAACTGTTTTCACCTAATTTGGTCATTATTGTTATAATTATTATTATTTTTTATTTATTTAAAATACACTTCCGTTTTAAATTGACCTTTTTACAAAAGCAGTTTTGCGCAAAGTGGCCACAGAAGGGAGTGTATATGCATATGGTGTGTCTACTTTTTTTTTTTTTTTTTTTTTTAATATATAGTTCACAACTATAAACTCCGACCCCTGCTAATGCCCCCAAAATTATACAGGAAACTGCCATTGGGGGAAAAAATTACATCACATTCAAGAGTCCCAGAACATTTTAACCACGTGCACTTGGCGCCATTATTCTCTAATAGAGCGCACCTGTGGCCTGTTTGTCTGTTGCGAGGCCGTCAGTTCGGAAATTATGAGTGTAAGTGTATTTTGACAACAAATTGGATTACTTATTTCAAAAGCAAAGTCTACATGGCACGGGTACTTTTCTACTAGTGACGGTTTTTCTTTCTTTCTTTTTGCGAAACAATTTGTGCAAATTGTGCAGGTCGAAATCTATGTGAACTCCAAAGGCTTTGGCACCCTGTAACATTTCCATGTGGGTTCACCTTAATGCATTTCCCCTTCTGTTTATACAGATAGCAAACAGACTGGAGGCTGCATTCGCTACAAACAATGCTACTTCAGTTTTTCTATTCATTACTGGGGAGAAATCATCAATGACTCTGATCGAGCTACTGGATGACGTTGCATGCAGGGTATCTAATTTCAGTACACATTTGTTTTTTTCCTGTTTATAGTTTATAACAAAAATAACTTCATACTTAGAAAAAAAATAACAATAATAATAACAAGGAAAAATACTCAGTACTCCAGGGCTAAAATCTGTTAATTATTTACTATGGTACTGTGAGCTTTCGGGTTGAACCTTTAAGCCTTTAGAGATGTGCATAAACTACTTTTTGTATAGGCCAGCCCTAACAAGAACAAGTGTTTAGTCAGGTTCGTTTCTCTGTATTGGGTTCCAATACAACTTGGTGGTTTAAAAAAAATAAAAATAAAAATCAAGCAAAACTGCATAATATTAAAATGAATAGTAGTCATTTGAATGCAACGGTAATGCTGGTGTATTCCTCCGTCAGTTCCCTTTCATGAAATGTTTGTTAAATATTAACATCGATATTGAATCTATTCTTTTTAATAGTGGCTTATTTTGTCATTAGCAATTAATATAAAACATTCAACCCATTGGCATCGGATAAATCCTCTACGTTCATTAATAAATCTCTGTAAAATTATACCGCAAGTGTTTTTCTTTTCGTTTTGACTTTTATAACCGTGATTTTATAATTTTTTTAAGAAATTGCTTCCAGCATGAAACTATAAGTAGGGTATATTTTATATCTTGTGACTTAGAAAGTAATTCCAGGTGTAAAAGATATAAAGACGCACGAGCGAGTAAAAATGAAGTGTAAAAAAAATAATAAGAAAAACGATTTCTCGTGCCCTAAAGATGAATAAATGAACCTATGTCGCAAAAAGAAATTTCCTACAGGTGGTACCATGTAAAATCCATGCATGCTTGCTACATGGCAGTGTGTTCTGTAAATATTACTGTATGCATATAATTTGGTGCTTTGGAAATACACTGTAGATCCATTTGGGTTTCATTCCTTTATCAAACACTGAATATGAGGGAGTTAGCTTAACGTGTGTACCATCGTATTGAATTTACTTTTGAGCAAGCTAGAAGTAATTGATTTGTCTATCCGGCCGAATTTGTGATTTTTTTTTTTCTTTTTTTTTCTTCGCCAGGATTTGCATAAAAATGAATTCAAAAATGTTACACTGATTTTACGCGCACTTGAACAAGTAATCTGCAAAGACGAAGACTTCATCAACCATCTGGTCTCTCATGGTTTACTCGTGAAGATAAGTGTCCCTTTTATTTACCTTCTCGGTTTCATAATAATATTTATAGTCCCTCACATACAACGGCATACCCAGCCATACAAAAAAAAAAAAACTTGACCTTCAACGGTTGGAGTGGTAGTTTAAGGCAGAATCGAATAAATCTGTTTTATATAAATTTGAGTTGAAGATCTTCAATATCTAGCTGATTATATGTATAGCGTATTTTAACCGACGTTCCCATGTTTTTGTTTTAAGACTAACTTATTGTTTTTGTGTGTTTTACTTTTTTTTTTTTTTTTAATAAACAATACATGCTGAATTGGTTTGAGATGGTTTGTGAGCATCTAAAGGTGCAACATAAACCAAACAAGGCTCCGATGCGGCTCATGGAAGTGTTCTGTGAAGTGTCGATGGTAATGTAATCGATGTTATAAATACACTTAAAAATTGCTCTATACAAAATGCACATTTTATCAGCTATTTCGTTATAGAACACCTGCCTGTTTCCATTTAGACAGGCTTTTGTGTACGTTTCCTCTCTCTCTCTCTCTCTCTCTCAGCGGCTTTGCCAGAGCAACACCGAAGGTGACCACACAGATATTTCGTTATTATTATTGTAACATTATATTTTTTTCTGTGTTGAAATTTATTCGTGACTTTGTATGTGGTAGGCAACGTTAAAATTTTGGAGATTCTTATACTGAGGTTTGGGGCTGTTGTGATTGACCAGGATGTACTCTTCAGTCTTCGTCTAGAAGTAAGTTTATTGCTATGTTGCACATCATAGAGTATAATGTAAAGTGGTCTTATCTCATAAAAGCATACGCTTAATAAATTGATTTAATTTTGGTTACCCTCTCTCCAAACAGGCCATTAAGACAGTAAATTCAATGCTTGACAGTGCTTCAAAAGAAACTCGTAAAAAAATATGTCAGTCTGATCACAGTTCTCTGCTGTAAGTGTGTTGTTTAATATACAGTACTTGTAAAACGTTAGTGATATAAAAGAGATTTGTGTTGAGCAATGTACATACAATAAAGATGGATTACAGAATATAAAATTAAATGTAATGTAGTTTGCAATAATTGAGATGTTGACTGGTGCTGCCTCCTAGTGGTAATATTTTGCAACGCGGCTCACTTCAGCGAGTGTTAATTTTTTTCAGTGCTATATTCACCCACTACAGTATTTTAATTCCTACATACTTGTGCAAATCTGAAAAAAATTTATGTATTTTACAGAGAAGAGTTTGCTAAAGTCATAATTGATGTTGGTGGTAGGTCATATTTTTCTCTTCTGTTCTCTTCAATGAATTTACTATATACTGTATATAAAATTTAATATGCATCTCAATTAAATATCATCGGAAAGTTGACTTATTTCAGTAATTCAATTCAAAAAGTGAAATTCATTACACACAGACTGATGTATATCAGGTTTTTGTTTCTTTTAATTTGAATGATTGTCTTACAGCTAATCATTATCATTATATATTGTATTAGATATCATTTTGGCTAATGAAAACCCAAAATTCAGCATTTCAGAAAATTATAATGTGGAAAAAGTTCTATATTCTACACTCTAATCAGCTAATTAACTTTAAAAGGACTCAGTAGGCTACACAATCATGGGAAAGACTGCTGACTTGATAAGCTGGCTCTTCACAGAGTGCTGTATCCAAGCACATTAATGGAAAGTTGAATAAAAGGAAAATATGTGGTATGGAGAAAAATGTGAGGATTGTGAAACAAACCATATTCAAGAATTTGGGAGAGTTTCACAAGGAGTGAACTGCAGCTGGAGTTAATGCTTCAACAGCCACCATGTACAGACGTATCCAGGACATGGGCTACTGTCCAAACTGCCAAAAGTACTAATACCTGGTTTTAGGACCATGGTATCCCTGTGCTTGATTGGCCAGGGCAACAGCCCATAGAGAATCTATGGGCTATTTTGAAAAGGAAGTTGCAATACACCAGACCCAGCAACAAAGAAGAGCTGAAGGCCGCTATCAGAGAAACCTAGGGTTTCAAGACACCTCAGCAGTACCACAGACTGATTAGTAATTCATGCAAGTACAATGCTGAACATGTTCATACTTTTCAGTAGTCCAACATTTGTGTTTAAAAAGAAATCTTTTGGGTTTTCATTATCTGTCCCATAACCATCTAAATTAAAAGAAACGAACAATGTATCTGTGTAACAAATCTGTATAATATGAGGTTCACTTTTCGATTATCTTCCAACATATTAAAATGCATGTGTGTATGTATGTGTTTATTTTATATATATGTGTGTATATATGTGTTTATTTTGCTTAGATTATGAAATGCAGGTGGCCATTTCTGAAGCACTCTGTCGGATGACACCAAAGAAACTAAGGGAGGAATTGGTTGGCAAGTGGTTTAGTTACAGAAGTTTTGCATCATTCTTCACAACAATAAGGGTTAAAGAATTTGAAACGGTATAGTAATACAATAATTTCCTTCCTGTAGACATTATACAATGTCATTTATAATCATGACTGGTTTGCACTATGATAATGTCTTTGGATTAAGGATTGTAGGATATTTCTAAATGAACTCAACAGCTATTTTGGGGATTCCAGAAGGTATGTGCTTTGTGTGGTAATCTTTCAATGTAATTCTCTGGTAGTATCTTTGGTTCCGATCTATTTGTGATTTTGGTTTTCATATTTTCTTTTTCACAGAGTGTTTTCATATCCATGCATAAGGGCATTTCTAGACACCACTGAGGTAAGATATTAAAGCGAATAAAAGTGGTTTGAAAATTTATAATTTATCAGTTACTTTGTGTGTAATAAAAATGTTCATTTAGAGAAAGAAAATGACTAAGTGTGATTATGGTATCATACTTCTCCAATATTCTCCTTAATGGTTGTTTTTGCTTTAATTAGTTGCTTAAACCTGAGGATGAACTTTTGCAAAAGTTCTGGATAGACTTCAACATTGGGACATCTTGTATTGGCTTCTATGTAAATGACCCACAAGTGAGTTTTGATATAAATGGTATAAATTTATAAGCCCATCACAAATTGCTTAGATAAATAAACTTTAACTCCTATTGTCTAGTTTAAATTAATGTGAAAAGAAATGTTCAGATTACTTTTAAAACCTGTCTATTTTCTGTTAAGCTGCTTCACGGCTGAATTACATCTATTTATAGGAAACCTTGTGGGAACTTATTCATTTGCCCAAAGAAGCTGTTAGTTCATACAACCTGCAAGGTGAGTTAAAATCACCATCTATGGTCATAAAACAAGGCTGGCATTAAAACCAGAGTTAGAGTACATTGTGTATGTGGACTTTTATACTGTATATCCTTTTTGCTATGCAATGACAGTTTTCATGTAAAACCTTCCTTTCTCCTTTATTAGAATATGATGATCAGAAGATCTTGAGCATTTACATGTCACTTCCGGTGTGCCATGGAAAGATCACTGGCAAAATGGTGCAGGTTACCTTTGACTCCAGACATGACATTCAAACTGCTGTGAACAAAGTCTTTGCTGGAGGAGAAAAATTACAGCTGCTAGACACGGCAAAGGTTTATTTGCTTTTTATAAATATGGATAAAATAGGTCAAATTTCATTGTCTGTGTTAATTTAGCAAGATGCAGTTGAGAGATGCTGTGAGACATTCGGTATATACTGTATGCTTCAAAACAGATCCCAAAATGTATTATTGGTAGTTTCTAGTTCCACATGTTTGAAACCAGAACAAACTTGTAAACTTGCCTTTACTAACAGACCAAAAGAAAAAATTATGTTGGTGGGTTGTGAAAAAAAAAAAAAAAAAAAAAACTTTAGGGATGTTTGATTAGTAATGTTTCTTTTGTTAGCTGAAAATATTTGGGGATTATGTCTTCAATTAAATTTCATTTATTTAACGCTTAACAATGGACCTTTTCACCAAATAGACTCCTAATGACCAGTGAACCAAATTGAATCCATCCTCTAAGTGGCACCAGCTATTGGGATTTGGTTTTTAGGTGTGTAAAGTATTAAGTATGTTAAAGTAAATAAGAAGCAACATTTGTTTGAATACCCTTGACTGCAAAATGTGCAGAAGGTGACAACCCATCTGACATCACCTCTTCAGGAGGTGAAATGCATGCTCAATTGTTTTAACATCAGGTAAATGACACATTTTACCCTTGACACATTTGTTGGCAGTGTGTTTTGATTAATTATCTTTCTTTATCATGAACTTCTACCCAATAACAGTGGCTGTATCCATCTTTAAATTAACTGACGGGACTTTTCTTTAGGCCTCTCAATTAATTTTGCTGCAACCCTTGTTTGTTACATCATAAATAAAGATAAATATGCTTGCTCCAGAAGCAGCCAGACAAGGACAAGCTTGCCATTTGGTGAATGATGAGCTAGAATGATTTAACACACAATCAGATACTATTTTGTCCCTCTCCACTCTTTGGCCATACCATCACTCTGATAGAGGTTAATAATCGTTCACAATGGTTCACTTTTCTTTTACTGAAAAAACTTGTAATTTTCACCAGTGAAAACCAGGACTTAAACAAGAGTGGATATTCAGAACTTGGACACAGCTGGGGAAAAAGAAACATCTGTCACTCATGTTTCAATATTTTTCCATCACTTGAAAAATGAATGGTTTAAATAAGAAAATGCCACGGTCTGTTGTTTAACTAATCTAGATGCAATTATCCAGAAACTGGATTTAATTTAGGTTAATTAGCATTCCCAAATTGCCTGTAGTGTGCGCTCGCCCTGTGAAGGATTGGCACCCTGTCCTCATTCCTTGTGTCTCCTGGGATAGGATTCAGACCTCTATTATGCTGTAGACAGGATAAAGTGTAAGAGGAATGAATGAATGAATGAATGAATGAATGAATTAATTAATTAACTTTATTTTGGTTACATTTTCTAGGTACATTATGAATTGTAATTGTAGAAATTTGTATGTTTCTCATTGTACCCTCTGTATTTCCTCAATGTACTTGCAGCATGCTTCATTAAATCAGGAAGACTCGGGTGTGTAAAATTATTTTGATTATTTACAGCACACACATGTTGTATATAAACTTGGCCTCCGTAAAGAGGAGGCATTTACTCCATAATATGTGAAACTATAAAATGTTTCTTTTTCAGGAATTCCAGCTACTCCAACTGAAATTAAAGTTTCATTTGCCAGGTATGAATCTCAATAAATTCCAATCACATGGACAATATTTTGTAAATGAAGTTTTTTTTTCCCCCCCCACCTTTGCACATACCTATGTATTTAACCTATATCCTGTAAACTTCCTGCATGAAGACACTTCTCCTTCTAATCAGCATTTTGTTTGATGAAAATGTAGACAATTCATGTTTAACTGAGTTTTATTTTTTTTTAGTCCTTCTACCTCAGAGACTACAGTAACAACTCAAGTAAGCACTGATATTAACTGAATAATATTATTCAAAAACTTCCATTTTCTCACCATTTTATCCTTTTCCCAGGGCTCATTTGCTTTTCAGAGTGGTTCTGTGAATCTGCCAACACAAAAGTGAGAGAAAATCTCTGCAACTTTAAATTGTCATTATGTCTTATTTTTATTAAAATTGTATCACCACCTCATACATGTTTTTGGTATACAGATGCAGGACATTCCAATCTAAAGATGAATATTCTCTAATAAACGAGTCAGACACAGAGGTATGTAACTGTGCATTCCAGCCAAGTCATTTAAAGTTATTGGCAAATTATTTGTGAAGTTATTGGTTGACTGAACAATATTTTTGAGAACATGCCTAATTTTAAAACCACTGTGCATTAACTAGGGATGCTGAAGATGTTTTGTCTATGAGTAGGGGTGCCCTCCCTCACTGCCGGGAATGGATCACTATTACATTACTTTTCTAAAGAAGTGGACCAACAGTTTTCACAATATTTCTGTTTTTCCCATTTGGGACTGGGTGGCTATATCACTCTGAATTTTGCACATGCCCCGAGGAAATTGTAAATCATAATGTTCGGCCCAGTGTCTTGAGGTCAATGGAACAAAAATACCCATAAAAAAAGGAACATTATTTTAAAATTATGAGAACCCTTTGGTACCCATGCCAACCACTTTACTCCCCTGAGTCCTATTTCGCACGTCTTTTGTCTGATCAGAAAACAAGTCACAACACATCGAAGGGCTTGAAAACTTTGACATGATGTTTAATCAAAATTATTTTACCTCATATTTTGGTCCACATCTCACAAACCATGAAAAACCGTGATTTTTTTCCACTGAATTTATTGGGTTCTTCCAACAAAAAAGAAGCCTCAAGAACAATTCTTACTTTTGTTTTTTTTTTTTTATTGCTTAATATGTGAAAAAGAATTCCTGCAAACTAGTCCTTGGACTTTTGGCCAATCTTCATTAATTTTGTGTCACACTTTTCAGTACTGAGACCCTCAATAATTTTCAATAACATTTCAAAACAAAATGTCCATGTTGCATTAATTAATTCTAACAAGTCAGGCTTATTTACTCAAATAGCTGTAACTACTGACTTTTTTAATGTAAATTTGTATGAAATGTAAAAGGCATAGATGGGACGACCTTCTGATATCACATGCACAGTTTGGGCATATTAATACAAATGGTTGGAGCTAAGATTTCTCGGCTGAGACATCTTTAGACAGTGAGACAGTTTCTCAGCATCCATCAGCCTGATCAAGCTGGAATTTGTTGTGATGTATATTCTCTATGTGGATTTATGTTAATGTAATTAAATAACCATGGCCACCATTGACCAATCATATTGCAGCAATCAAACAATTGGGTATTGTCATGAAACTGTTAGTAATTGTGGGTCAGGTCCCAGTCTTGCTCAAACTGGCAACTGGGAGATGGTATAGATTCACATCAAAATAGGTATGTTTTGAAAAGTGCAACATTTACTTCAATTATTTATGGCTTAAAAATTTTTGGCTGAGATCTTGTGTTGATAACAGATGAACCACTTTGTGCCGAGAAAATTATCTAATTTACTGTAATTCTATTTTGGATTTTAAATAGCTATAACTGACTTTTATACAATCTTAGCACAATATAGCATGTTTATCACTTTGTTAAAACATTCAGTGAGTGATTTCTGTTGTTCAGGTTGCGAATGCGAAAGGTATTGTCTTCAGTCAGTCAGTCTCATCTAATGGGTAAGAATTATTTTTACTCCACCGAGGTTGAACAAAACGTTTATGCATGGAGAATTTTTTTTTTCCCTCACTGGAAAAATTTTCTGATTTTTAATTGCATTCCTAACCCCCCCTCCCGCCCAAATAGGTCTACCAGTTCTGTTAAGTCCTTTCCAGCTGCAAAATCTACACAAAAGGTTGCTAAAATTCTTTTGCAGATTTGTGTAAGAAGAAAATATTTTCCTGGCATATTATAAATGTGTTTTTGTATATATTTTTTGTTTTCAGAGGAAACTTAGGATGTTTTATTCTGAAAGTGACAGCTGTGTGTCACCTGGTGAGAAAACTTTGTTCAGACACAATCCCCAATGTGATTACACCAGGAAAAAACCACGACTGAAGAGTAAACTTAAAGGTACATGTAAATCAAATCATTTAAGGGCTTGTATTACTTTGCCCTGACTAGAATTAAGAGCCATTTTTTAATCACTGAATTGCTCAGAAATATTACAAGCAAATTAATTTACCTCTCTTTTTCCCGCTCATAGTTCTACCCCTTTCCTCACCAAGTAGCAATGAAGAGAAGTTCTTTAAGGTCATACTCACCATTCATTGTTGAACCACTATAACTTAGTTGCCAATTTAAAAAATACGGCAGACCTTAACCTCACTTTAGTATATGTGTATTCAATAATAATCTTCAAGAATATTGTTTCATAGAAACCAACAAGTTCATAGCATTTGTAAACACCTGTATAAGCAATATAAGTGTTTGTGATTGATTGTTTTAATGCTTATTTTTTTCAAAGGAATCAACCCCTAAACACAGATCAGAGAGAGAGGGGGGCAAAGTAATGGATGGGAAGCAGAATCTGGATCTTTCCCACCAACCCAAGGAGTCCATTCTGGATTCAAGCAAGTCACAATCAGTTATTTGAATTAAAATACTTTATAATAAATTTGATCAGTTGACTGACAAATTTCAAACTTAAAGGTATTCTACTTCACATTCCAGCCCAGTTTGTAACAGCAGTCTGTAGGGCAAGAGTATTCAATCTTATACAGCATGGTACGGTGGTCGAGAGGTGCAAAACAAAATAAAATCGAAAACAAACTAACAAAACTGAAAACAAATGAGAACACAACGACATATCCAAAAACAAAATACGAAATGAGAAAAAACAGCGGCAATTCAGCCAAACCGGAAAGGGTAGTTATAGTTTGCGAATGAAATTCTTATCGCTGATTTAAAAAGCCATGTCACTCAAGACGTACAAGAAGTAAGAAATTAATTTTTAAAGAACATTTAACACAATTTGGCTGACCAAAGTGCTGTATAATCCTAAAAATTTGTCCTTAAATGAAAATGCATTTAAATGACCATGAGACTGCAGAACTTCCTGTATATTTTGAGTGACAGATGTCTTGTCTAATCAGCAATAAGAATCAACAAACCGAAAAGGTAGGTGTGGTTTGCGAATTAAATTGTTACCGAAATATCTGCCACTCAAGATCAGCTGTAAGAATCTCATACTGCTGATTGGACGAGACATCTGTCACTCAAGATCTTCATGGTAAGAATTTAATTCGCAAATCACACGTGGGCATTTTGATTCTTACTGCTGATTGGACGAGACATCAGCGTTTTGTTTTTACCCATGTTAATGGATGACTTGGATGGTTTCGGGGTCGATTCAGTTCGGAGTTGGACGGTTCAAAGGGGCATTAAGAGACGCAATTTGATATTTTATTCAACAGTAATTAATTTTTCAAATTCATCATTCACAACCTACCAAAAGTGTTTTTGCTGCTGCTGTTTCTTTTTGTGTGAAAAATAATCAAATGATGTATCCTCTATAATCACCCGCTCTTTTATTTTTATTGCCTTCCCTTTGCACATGCTACTTGCAAATGTGGTAGAGCATGTGAGTAACATGCCAAAATTCAAATCTGGTTGGCAAAAGAAGAACATTGCAACATACAGTAAAACTGAACAAGGCTAATGATTGCTCATTCTTTATTCCTTAGCAAGAGGTCTGTTGATTTGTTAGTGGTTGTGCATAATACTCTGTCTCCATGTGATGTATTTTCAATTCATTAACTAATGATTAATCTAACATTATAATTTGTAAACTTTGCTAGTCTAACCAGTGCCTTGCAAAGACCTTAAGAGGCACAGTTGCTCAAGTTTAAAATATACAGTAAATCAACATAATATACCTGTTGAATTGTAGCAACCCATATTCATTCAGACATGTTCAGGGTGATGTGCAGTGTTAATTGCATTTTGTGCACTTTGGTCTTATCTAACCAGAGCTCTTCCACATGTTTGCTGTATCTCCCACATGACTTTTGCAATCTGCAAACGGGACGACTTCTGGCTTTCTTTTTGCCAGTCTTGCGTAAACTCCAGATTTGTGGAATGCACAACTGATAGTTGTCCTGTGGATAGATTCTCCCACCTGAGTTGAGGATCTCTACAGCTTCTCCAGAGTTACCATGGGAATCTTGGCTGCTTCTTTAGTTTAATGCTCTTCTTTCCCGGCCTATCAGTTTGTAATGTAACAAAATATGTAAAAGTTCAAGGGGTGCAAATACTTGCAAATCACTGTATTTTATATAGCAGTATGTTATTTGTGTGCATATAATTGTTTACATTGCAAAGATATTCAATCTTTGTGTTATTTTAATCTGTTGTGCTCTTTTATGTAACTAGCTTAAATAGCTTTTAACCATAAAAGAAAGTAACTATCTCGTACAGAAAAAAATCATGTGTGTGAGCATACAGTACCTACACTAATCCTCCAGACTTTGGGAACTTGATTGTCATAACAAAGGCAAAATTTCGATTCATCTGACAAGAACATGAGCCATGGTCTGGTTCTTTATCTTCTTAGTCCAAGACACTTCTGACATTGTCTCTGGTTCAGGAGTGGCTTGATAATGGGAATGCAACAGTTGGAGATGTCCTGAAAACGTCTGTGCATGATGCCTCTTGATTCACTGAATCTAGCCTCACTCCACACCTTGTGAAGCATTCCAATTCTTTGACATCTTTGTTTGCCATGGCATTCTTAACATCTACTGTAGGTTACTTGTGTACCTTTTTCTCCCACATATTTTCCTTACAGTGAGCTTCCAATGAATATGGTTTGATAAAGCACTCAGCGAACGGCCTTTTAGCAATGATCTTCTGTGACATCCTTCTTATCAAGGGTGTTGATCATCATCTGGACAACTGTCTTTTCATTTTCAACAGCTCTAAAGTCATTAACTTTGTGTATGGGATATAAAACAATTATCTTCATGACATTTTTTTTTTTCTCTCACAGGTCTGAAATATACTTACCTGCCAGCACAAAAGTGGTCATCTACATACAACAAACAAAAATTACCATTAACACCATTTATATTTATTTTATATTTTTATTAATAACCCACCCCTCTATCTACTAATATGTGAAGAGTAAATAAAAAACGAAACACTACTTAGTGCATGAAGTTTGCACTGTTTGTATTTCATCTTTCTGGGCTTTTTTTTTTTTTAAAGAATACCTCCAATGCTTGCACATATGGGAATGCCTCTGGTGCTGGTCCATTTATTGATACTTGCAGATATGCAGCCAGGTGCCCCCTTTTAGTCTTTTTTTTTTTTTTTTTTTTTTTTTAAGGTCAGTTTTGAAAAACACCGGTTTAAACTTGGTATACTTGTTCTTTTGTAATTAATCGAAAATACTGTATATTTAGTGTAGAAAGTTACATTTCACTTACCAACATGTGGGTAGATTGAGGACAGGGTTGGTAGGCTCAATATTTGATGCTGTTTTTCTTTCTCGCACAGTATTCTCTTAAAATACTTTTAAAAATGCATATCTGCATGAAAATGAGTGGTCTAACATTTACACAGTTAGTCTGTCTTGCTAGGCACATAGCACAAAGAGACGTTGTTTGTAGTGTTGTAGCTAACACCCTAGCATAGTTGCTTTCTTTCATAGAATTAAAAGCCACTACCAAAGTCACAGAACAATAAAACAAAGAGAGAGGGAGTTACTGTACTTGGCCTGTTGTAATATCCATCATGCCTTGTCTTTAAGGAATGCTTCTCTTGCTCCCTGTAGCCTCTCTCCCTGCCCCTTGGCCTGTTCCCTGTGCAAAACTGTTTGTCTGCAAAGTGTGTGTGACTGGCAGTACATATTTATTTCTTTCAGCAGCTTGCATCTGTTGCATTTACCGCTTTTCAGTGTACCCCTGTCGCAATGGCATGATAAAAATGTGTATATGAGGAGTAGAGCGAGAGGGAACTGTCCTCTACCAGTTAATCGATTACATTCTTTTCCTGGACTGATTTTTAAAAATGGCAAATATAATTGGGTGGCCATCAATATACTTGGGTGTATACTGTAACAACAAACATGCCACGGGTTTTCAAATTGACAAGACAGTGGTTGAGCTTATTGGAAGTACCTATGGCAGAATAAAATCAATCTTTTTCCAAACAAATAGATGCCTTGCTGTCCAAGGTGTCTCAGAGGCCGAGGCTTTTGATTTGACGCCCTGTGTCCATTAAAATGTGGTAAACCACATTTGTAAAACATTGTGAAGAACACTATACATTCCTTATGTTGCTTGACATGTGAGTTTCTGTTCTGCTTTAAAACTCTATGTTGGAGCATTATGGGAATATGGGCTGGTTGTTTTTTGCAAACAGAATGTCTCTTGAACATAAAAGGTTGTCTCCACATTGGTACTTGGTACATCTATTGTGGTGGTATTTGGAAGCAGATGATGGGTCTTTTTGGCCTGCTTTTATGTGCATGCATTGGATTGCTTCGCTTTTTTTGTTTGTTTGTTTTTTTAGGGATGCACCTAATTATTTTTTAATCGATAAGTCTATTATTTATATATGTAATATATATATATATATATATATGTAATAGTCGATTAACCTCATGATTGATTTATTTTTCACGGTTAATCATTCTCTGGATGAATGTTTAATCATTTAATTAACATGCCAGGAAATGGTAACCATAGTTTTAATGTTTAACCTTTTAAGTATTGTGTGGGTTTTTTTTTTTTTTTTTTTTTTCCCCCTCCCCGCAAATTGTAGGCAATCTTTTTACTAAATAAATAAAAACATTGATTTTATTTTGTGGCAATTACAATGGCAATGTTATTTTACCATATACATTTATGATTTTCAATTACATTCCTCTCAGTAACAGTTTGTGTACCTCTCAGTAAGGCTCATGCATTTTAGTTTTCAACATGAAATCTATGTGGGGAACAATTTCAAACTTTAACTGTATATCGCTTTGTCTGTACTCGCCAATCTGCTTATCAGATAATCAGGTTTGGATATTTGGGGATATAAGGTCTTGTATTCCATCATGAGTTGGCAAAAGTAAAGACAAAGCAAAGATTACAGTGCATCAACACACTCAATGGACGTCAATGTATTTATGTAATCAACATAATGTCATTGGCATTGGTTCATCCCTACTATGTTATAATAAAAAAAAAAATAAAGGAATGCAATGCAAATTTATATTGTGCAATATGCATCAGGTTAGTCAAATATGTCTAACGTGGTCTCAGTGTCTGAGTATTTAAGGACATATTGACTGAGTAAGAATGGGTGTTTGAGCATATAGCCTACAGCAGTATACCTGTTGTAATTCAGAGGACTGAAAGCTGTTCTTTAGTCTAGCAATGTGGCCATTAATACACCTAAAGCAACAAGTTACAGCAGAGTTAAGAGATGGAGATGAGTATGATGGCAGTTGCTTATAACTGATTTATACGTAAGTCTCAACAAATGCCTTCTTTCATTAAAGTTAGTTTGATGCGATTCAAGATTCAAAGAACTTTATTAATCCCAGAGGGAAATTGCTCAAACTTAGTTACATCCTGGGTAGTACTAAGTAAAAAAAAAAGTGGTGACATGGAATTCATATGTCTTTATAGACTGAGAATTGCTTACTTGCAGCACATACACATAATTTGATTATTAGTTTTGATTATTGTGCTCCCAAGACTACAGTAATCGTTTAGCCAGTAGAGAACAATATAAAAATGTAAACTTTTTTTTTTTTTTTAACTGAACACTATCAATGTTTAAGAAATTATGAATTGGCAACAAAATGAGCATTGAGCAATTGTGAGCTAAAAAAAATACAGTATGAACATTTTCATGACAATTTTGTTCATCTAAAATGCATCAAATTAATTGGTTAATTAATTAGATTTTAAGTGTATGTAACTGTATCAGATCAGTATTAAACCTAGTTGGATAAAATGCCATTAGAAAATGTACAGTGGATTAATTCTATTTTCCCCACCCCAACCCCTCCCCCCCAATTGCAGGGTTTCAAGGTTCTTTTTTTCCGATGGAGAAACCTCTTGAATCTAATAAGGTATTTTATATTTATTTCTACAGTAGTGTCTCATTGTGAAATCTACACAACAGTACGGAGTGACTTTCAACCACAGCTCCACAGATTTAAAAGGGGTGGGTCTTGCTGTTGCTTCTTTCTCTAGCGGCTCAGCTGTCTGCATGTTGGAAATTTGTGGGGGGACAACACCTTCATATTGCGGAAAACTAGTGACCGTGTGACTTCTATGCTCATTGGGGGAGTCACCTGGTTGCAGATTGTCTGTCTGCTGCTAGCTAGCATTACCCTCAGGCTAACTAAATAGATCTTAACTGCCTTAAGATACAATTTATTATTATGGGCAGTGAAAAATGTTTTTTTTTTTTCTTTCTTCATTTTGCATCTACCAAAACATTACTGCAGACCAATACACCCTTTCATGGTAGCGCTTATTCATGGTGTTGACTTGGCCTCATAGTACACCATCAGTTGTCTTGTTGGAGTCTGTGCTTTAATGCGTCAGGCTTTTTGGAGGCACAGGAGGAATCTACACCTATGTGTTATGGCTCATCACTGTAATATAGAATAGTATTTAATATATATTGCATTCAAAAAGTCCCTGCACTCCGTGTTGAGTACATACACATATATACAGTATATATATATTACACACACACTCACCTAAAGGATTATTAGGAACACCATACTAATACGGTGTTTGACCCCCTTTCGCCTTCAGAACTGCCTTAA
>JAQMYI010000019.1:10277791-10289322 GCA_030014275.1 Clariallabes melas
AGTTTTGTGTCTGTAAACGGTCAGAGTCGTATATTTCAGAGTTGTATTGTAACAAACACACAAAATCTCGTATCTGTTAGCTGTCGTGGCTGTAGATTTTGGAATCCAACTCAGACAAAAGACAAAATTACACACAAATCTTTTTTTTACGCACAAATATTTTTGACAGTGATCTTATTCCATAGGTGTATGCAGCACAACTTTGTAGTCTGAGATGGGTAGTTCAACTGAAGTAATATTATGTGGTGCGAGTCCTGATCAGCATCCTAAGTATAGAGTATGCCACTTCGTGTTCGTAGAAAATAAACTGAGTGAGACAAAAACTGTCTAGCATGACACGTCAAATCTTTGGTGAGCATACTTGCAATGTTATCAAAAAGAACAACAATCCCCCATTAAAATTATATCGGGAGAAATTGCAATTCAACTGTCCAAACAAAATAAGAGAGTTAAAAAAAGGAGAGTTCCCAAAAAAAAAAAAAAAAATATTATGACTTTGAAGGTCTGTACACAATACCAATAACAGGTACTGATCCATGGAGTTGAACAGCTACTAACTCAAATATTGAAATATTGAGGCAGAGACAATGGGGTTAATTTTGTAATCTCGCGACAGACCATTGTGAGGCTGCCTCCTTTGTCAAAACAATGTGATTTGGTTGTGGCGGAGGGACTGTGACAGGTGCTGGTTCCAACTGTGTTTCAACTACCTCCTCTGGTCCCTTGTCTTCACTCTCTGTCAACAGCGACCAACCCCTGGTTTGGGAAGTCTGCTGCTAACTTCTGTAGCCAAGGAACCGTACTTTCTGCAACCTCCTTACTATCATCTCCCCTCTCCTTTTCCCCCTTACTTTTGTTTTGAGTCTGTGTGCTGCTTTCCCTGCTCAATGCATTACAATACATTCTCAGAAGGAACATTAAACGTACATTTAATACTGATCTTAAACCCCTTTGAATGTAATTGAACCAACGCTGAGAATAATATGCATCAGGAGCACCACAACTAATGAGAGCTTTGCAATAACATACTTTTGACATCAATGTATGTAGAGAAGTTTTAAAGGCAACTTTTCAAAATTAGATTCTTTATTCTAATGAGAGGACCTTCTGAAACAGTATCATGAAAAAATTACAACTTGATTAGCTAATTGAAATTAAAAACTGATGCTCATAGCAGACTCGTGGTTTTTCTGACTTACCCTGATGTCACCCTCTCCTGCATCAAACAGACCTTGACATTTCAGTTTGTAGCCTGCAGACCAGCTTGCTGAAATAAGCTACCAAATGCACACAAACAAACACAGAGAGGGAGAGAGATAGACTAAAGCATTCTTAACAAGTGCTAAAAATGTTGAACATGTAATAGGAAAAAGTATAGCACATAAAGAAGGAAAGGCCTTTCTTTTTTTTCATTTTTTACATCACTCTTTTCTTCTTTATATCTGCCATACGGACATAATGCTAGTCTATGTATACATCTTGTGTGATGCTGCCATTCTATCATCTGAGTGTATAAGCAATTTTCAGACATAATTACATTTGTCTAACTATTCTTTTTTTTCTTCCCTGATTTTATCCCCAATTTAGTCGCCTCCAATTCCTCCCGGTCACTAGGGGGCTCCCACATAATGGCCACTACTACCAGTCTAAGAGGGCTGAAGGCTATCACGTGTTTCCTCCAAATCACATGACGCCAGCCAACCGCATCTTTTCAAACTGCTCGCTCACGCACTGTTGGGGACAGTGTAACACACTGCAGCTTTTTCCTCTCCTTCTGCTTGCATGAGCTCATAGACGCCCATGATTTGACTGTAGAGCCATGAATAATGTGAGAACATAATGTGCTTCTATGTCCCACCCCGCTGAGAGTTGGGTCCTCGGCTGTGAGAGGCTACAGCATCACCTGGGAATCGAACCAGTAATCTCCAGATGATATAGCGAGCTATACCACTGCGCCACTCGGGGGCCTTGTCTAGGAATTAAAAATCATTTAGCCTTTTTTAATCATTTAAATAAAATGTCAAATATTCCTGTTATTATGGACAATTCTCTCTCTCTCTCATTGTCAGTCTTGTCACTCTTGCTTTCTCCAATTCTTCAAAAAAGAAAAAAATTACATTATTTATCACATGTACCTCATAGCACAGTGGAATTTTTATTTTTTTTGCAGTTAGGAAACTGGGGTTAGCCAGGATACAGAGCCCCTGGAGAAGATAGGGTTAAGAACCTTGCTCAGGGGCTCAACAGTGGAACCCTGCGGATGCTGGGGTTCGAAGTTCGTAACACCCTTCCAACCAGTACGCCAGTAACCCACAGCGTTAGCCAACTGAGCAACCACTGCCCTGGTTCTCTTATTCATTCTAGTGCTTCTAGTTGCATTCTCATCCTTTATTATTCTTAGATTTTTAGATTTGTCCCTTTCTCTTACCTCTACTAGCATGTAGAAGGACAGCATGGTGACCCCAAAGTTGTACAATAACAATACATTCTTCAGAGAGTAAGCCGGCTTGTTCTTCATGTACTTTGGTCCCATATAGACTATCAGGAGGTAGATGAAGGTGAGGACCAGAGTGGGTGTGCAGGAGTCCAGTAGCAGCCAACCTCGTACTCTTGTATCTACCAATAAACACATACTTTTTATTATAATTATTATTAGAACACCATTATTATTAGAATAAAACACATTCATCTAGCTACAGTTATGTTCAACTGTAATCAGAATTACAAAATAACAGACATTTTACACTTTTAAAAAACATCTTTTGTTTCCTGTTCATTAACACAGAGTCTGTTATTCTTTACATGTGGTAATGCTGATTTGCCAATTTCAATGGTTCTGTTGCATCCCGACAACAGGAAAGAATAGCTTCTTATACTTTAAATTAATAGAATTCTCCAGTACTATAAGACCTTAGAGGCCTGGAAGAGTTCTGATAGTTTTCAAGTCAGGCCAAACCTGTAGTGCTGTTCTGTATTCCTTACATGGCTATAATATTATTTTGTATAACAGTAAATCTCAGATGTACTTGAGAGTCACAACTCATAACATTTAATAAGCAGTCACTGGTTCTGTTAAACATGAAACAGAATAGATTTAACTCAATAGTGGAAATAATATGGATGGTAATATAGGGATTCCTCTTCGTCTGTCTTTGACCAGCTGATTTTCTTTTCCAGTTGCTCTGTTAATTAATATCCTAAAATCTTAGGACTAACTAAAAGCTTTAATGTTATTTATATCCCTGTGTAGTGGTGTTCAAGAGAGTATGAATAGGGGACACATTAAGTAAGAATAAATATTAATACCTTAATACTCTAAAAGCATGAACTTGGAAAATTACTGTAGCACAGATCTAATAAGATTGGCCCTTTTCCCCCACAAATGGCATTCCTCCTGGATTTATATCATTAAAAAGCTTTAGATGGTTATATGACTTTTAACACACTTAGCTTTGAAAGGACATAATAGTTCTAAATACAGGACATATGATTTAACAGAGCTTTTACAGTGGCAAAATTTGATTGAAAATGTACAATTGAAGTCAGAAGTTTACATACAATTAGATATTGTATTTAGGTATTTGAATTAAAACTTTTTTAATCCACTCCATGGACTTCATATTAACAAACCATAGTTTGACAAGTCAGTTAGGACATTTACTTTATTTACACTTTCTTACAGGTAGACTATTTAACTCAGATTTCACTATATTACTATTCCAATGGGTCAGAATTTACATACATCCAGTGGACTGTGGCTTTAAACAACTTAGAAAATTCCATATACTTATAAACCTTCAAATCTTCAAACCCAGTGCCTCATTTTTTGACGTCAAGGGAGAATCAAAAGAAATCAACTAAGATCTCTGTTAGTCAAGACAAGTTTCATTCATCCTTGGGAACAATTTCCAAAGGCCTGAAGCCACATTAATCTGTACAAACAATACTAGTCAAGTATAACCACAATGGAACCACGCAACCATCATACTGGTCAGTATGGTCAGTATTTTGGTACAAAACCTACAAATCAATGCCAGTACAACGGCAAATGACAATTGACACACTGGAAGAAACAGGTGCAACGTATCTATATCCATGTGTGCTATATTGACATAACCTGAAAGACTGCTCAGCAAGCAAGCAAGAATCCATTGCTCCAAAACCTCCATAAAAAGCCAGACTATAGTTTGCAACTTCACATGGGACAAAGATCTTGAACTGTCCTCTGGTCTGATGAAACAAATATTTAACTGTTTGGCCATACTGTATTAACCATAATTATGTCTGGAGGAAAATTAGAGATGGTAGCACACTGAAGAACAAAATCCCAGAAATGAAGCACGGGGACAGCATCAAGTTCTTGGATGCATTGCTGCAGGACAGACTGTTGCACATCACAAAATAGATGGCATCATAAGGAAGGAAGATTATGTGGATATATTGAAGCAACATCTTAAGTCATCAGTCAGAAAGTTCAAGCTTGGTCACAAATAGTTTATTCAAATGTACAATGATCCCAAGTAGATGTCAAAATTTGTGGAAAAATGTCTTAAAGACAACAAAGTTAATTCAATCCTATAGACATTTGTGGGCAGAACTGAAAAAGCAGTTACACCAGTTCTGTAAGGAAGAATGGTTATCCCATTCCTATTATAAGGTTATAATAGGAATGGGTTATCCCATTCCTTATAAGTTATTCCAGTAACTTATTGTAACAAGGTTGTCGGGGGCTACCTGAAACGTTTGACCCAAGTTAAACAATTTACAGCCAATGCCGCCAAATACTAACTAAGTATATGTAAACTTCTGCCCCACTGGGAATGTAATGAAAGAAATAAAAACTGAAAGCAATCTCTGTACTATTATTCTGACATTTCACATTCTTAATATAAAGTAATAATCCCTAACTGACCTAAGATAGTTTCACAAAACGTTCATTAGAATTAAAATGTGAGGAATTTTGAAAAACTGAGTTTAAATGTATTTGATTAAAGTTTATGTGAACTGCTGAGTTCAACTGTATAATGGTATTGCAGTGGATATGAATTTAGTGAATTGGTGTACTTAAATAAGGAAGGTTAAAGAGACAGTCACAAGAAGTCAGAGGTGAAAGGTATTTGAATGACTGAGAATGAACAGATAATAAAAAGAGACAAAAAATCACAAACCTCTTTCTCCAAATAGTTTATCCACTGCAGAATTTAACCATGTGTCAATGGCATAGAAATGGTTCTGAAATGCATAAAAAGTAAAAAGAAATGCGTGGGAATTGCTGGTAGGTGGTCTTGGATGTTTCTAATCTTCCAATAATAAAATATGCTGGCCAGAAGAAAAACTCTAAAATTTCACTGGAGATCTGTTGTGTAGAAGCAACACTGGCATTTAGCTCAATCATTCTAAAACAGTGATGTATAGGTGTTTGTGGATGATTAAAAGTAAATAAAAATTTATTGTACAGTTGACCAATTTTAAATCACTTTTAAAGCCATTATTTTCTGTTCAATCTATATTTTTCTGACATCTACAGTATAAGTTTACATCCTCTGTTGTAAACTTCTGCTCAGTTTTAAACTTCTAAATGTTTAGTCTTAAACAACAAAAAAGCAGATAATAAGTAACACAAATGGTCTGCACATCAATGTCCTTTCTCATGTTATAGGTCGGTGCCTCTCTCTCTCTCTCTTGCTTTCTCTCTCTCAGACATGCACACACAGAGCTTTTCCTCTGAGTGGCCATTTTAAAACAGTGCCACATTGTCCTTCTAAGAACCTTACTGTTCATTGATTGGGCCCAATAAAAGGTATATGGTGACAAAGAGTGAGTAGGGTGACCTTGTTCGAACTGACAGAAAGGCGGCAGTATGAACTAGTAGGAACTATGTAATTCCTTTAAGTCAAAGAGGAGATCTGAGAACATGCATAACCCTTGGAAGATCTGGTCGTTTTTTGCATGTTTCCCTTTTTTACTTGTTTATTTTTGCATGCACACTCACCATCTACTTTATAAATCATGGGGACTTTACCCCTGGCGTAGCTGTTGGTGCTGCATGAGCTGGTTAAAGTATTTCAGAAGAGTAGTATTTACTGCTAATTTCCTGGGAATTTCACACCCAGCAGTCTCTAGTGTTTACACTGAATGATGCAAAATACAGTACATCCTGTGTGAGGAGTGTCTGCATGCTAAAACACCTTGTGGATAAGATCTGTCCACTTTTGATGAGCTTGTGCCCCTGAAAGTCTCAAATTCCTTTGGCTAACGAGAGTGGAATCCAATATGGACTTCTGCTCTTCTAACCCATTTGTTATAAGGTTTAATGTTTGATGTTTTCTGCTCAGCACAATTATAAGGCATGATTAAGGCAAGCCTTATATCTGATGCATGGAAAAATATATTCATCATAAGGACTACTACAACTTTTAAGACATCGAAAGAATGGTAATATGGAAAAGAAAAAAATATTTTATTCATTCATTTGTTCATCTTCAGCAACTATTTAATCTTAGTTAGGGTCACAATGGATCAAGAGATTATCCTAAAACACTTTGACAAGTCAGGAATGCTCACTAGATGGGACACCAGTCCAATGCAGAGCATTATGTGTACATTCATTCAAACTTGGTGGCAAAATGGCAAAATTTAGGAAAACTAAAACCCATATGGACACAAAAAAGACCATGTAATTAGGTGACTCTGGAGCTGTGAGGAAGCAATGTCACCTGTTACTCCAATATGATGCTTTATAAGCTGTCTCTTGAATACATTTATGGTAAGGGACCCAAGCTTACATTTTGGTCAAGTGACATCAGTAGATACATTTGGATTTATGGTGCTCTGCTGACTTATTAAATATGTATCTAAGAACAGGATCATACCCCCAAACTAAAATCATTAAAAGTTAAAAGTTTTACAAGTGTATATCCATGTTGGATCCTATATGAGAGACACTAAATATTAAGTATAATATTAATCACAGGGCCAGTGATTAGCTATGACACATTCTTTACAATTTCATGAACAATACTCTTTTTATGGAGAATTTATAGTCAAACCAATCACTAGCTCTTACTAATTCAATTGTTGGGAATTTTTTTTACTTCAGGCTGTGGTATCTAATAAGTAATTTTCAATGCAAAACAAGCTAACACAAGCTTGCAGATTATGTCAAATCCCTGGTTCTGTAGTCACACCAATGTCCTACTTCTCATATTTCCTATTATATGGTAACCAAGTGAAACGATTTACCCATATACAGCATACATATTAATGTATCAAGATAATTAATTTTAGGTTGGCTGATTTTTCGGACTGCATAAACAAACTTTCAGATTATAGTGAAATATTTTAAATATAAATATTATTTTTAAAAGGTCCATGTAATGCAGTCATTAAGTTAGGAAACCGCTCAAGTATATGGACCTGCCTCACCTAAAATATTATGTAACTGTGTACGATCAGTACATAATAATGCTGCAAGATGTAATATGTAAGATCTTAATTATATATTTCCTAGCATTACACCTGACTCAAGACAATCAGCATGCATAACTCAAAGTAGAAGAACCGATCCCCCACGCCCACTGAACAGATTTTAAACGGCAAATATTACACTTGCAAGTCACTGTTTCCTACCTTTACAATAAAATCCATGTCGATGGATTATTGAGTCTGTTTTAGACTACAAAACGATGCCGCTTGATGTAACTGGATGTCGCTCTTAAGGGTGCTCCTATATTTCTCCTCCGTGGTTGTGACATGCGCTTGCGGTGCTGCGGGATATTAGGTGTGTTGGGCGGGGCGACTGAATCAGAGGTCTTCAGTGGGTACGAGGACGTTTTCTGGGAGGAAATACTGGACAGGAAACATTTACCCAATCCATGCTTCTTCGCTATCTATGGTTCTGTGTATAAAATCTGATTCCAGTGTTGGAAACATGGAAACAATAACAACAGATAGAATTGCTCATGCGGAAATAGCTTGTCAGTACCCTACCATACCGTGGTGAAAAAAAAAAAAAAGGGCGCTAGTAATTTAAGCAATCAGTTCTCATCTTGGCCCTTCGGAGAACACGTAAAAGTTATTTCCGAAGATGCTAAAAGTTCTTCTTTTTATTTAAGTCGCCTACGAACCATTAAACATTTGAGAACACTTTAATAATAATTTACAGCGTAAAAAAATCTTAAATATATATATATATATAGCTTGCATGTAGCATACGTAAAGAATATAACCTTGGGCTGATGTCTGAATCCTAAAATTATTATTTTTAGAACAATTAAGCAATACATCACTCAATGTATTTCTCATTCAGCAATGCAACGAAATTTAATAAAACTAGGCTATTAAGTTCTATACAGTGCGTGTCCGAATCTCCATGAACCGGAGCCTCCAGCGTGAGCATGCGCACATCCAAGGTCGCGATTATTGGCATAAGTCCATTGGGCCGCGCGCGTGAATGGCTACAGAGCGGTGGGCTGATGGCGGATAATGTGGGGTGACGCTGCTCATGCTTTCTGGTTGGTCGTCCTACGGAAGAGGGGTGCGCGTGCCAAGAAAACCGATAAGAACACACTGTTGAACGGACGGGGTTAAAGGCTGCCCGGGTTTGATTACATTATCGTTCTCAGTCTTCTCATAGGTGACACGCAGACCACTTTTGTAATTGCGCGTTTACTCTTGTATTTGCATTTTCACAATTTATTACTAAGACATTTTGGAAATAAAAGAAAAAAAATTAAAATGAAGAAAACAAAAGAAGAAATCAACACCGCAAGCGCTGCAATACCCGTGATTCAGAAACGTGTCTATCTGAGTATGTGTGTGTGTGTGTGTCTACGCGCTCTGGTGCCTACGTGCCTGTGTGCGTGAGCGAGCGAAGGGGCAGCACCTCTGTCACCTATGCTCCACTTTTTGTTTCCTAGAGAGACAAATGACCTACATTACGTATAGCTAAGCAAGCTGATGAGCTTTCCAATTTGACATGCCTGTATAAATGTCTCCATATCCTATGGATGTTGATTGAATGTTGTCGGTCCACATTAGATGTTTTCTCATGTTTACAGTTTACAGGGCACCAAATATACATATTATAACCCCAATAAAAAATCTACACTTTCCCATGACGATGGACTTGGATGGCTGATGGCTTATGACTTTAGTCGCTCAATAATTTAGGACTGAAATGACTAAAACAGTATGTGTACTTGAGCCAAATAATATAGTAAATAGCATTTAGTATATATAGAACCAAATGTTCTATATATACTATATGCTATAAATAATCAAGTATTTAAGATCATTTGATTGCATAGATACATCAGTAAATAATTTCTGCTGAAAACAATTATTTCTCTTGCATCTTTAACTGATTCAGTGATTAGGTTCTGGTTTATTTAATAACCATGTTGAAAGATGTTTCATGTGATTGTAGAAATGATCCTAGTGTGTTTCAATTGGGTCTAATTATTGTCAGTGGGGGGCCCAAGGCAAACACAACCATGTGGCTGTACAGCCAATCAACGGGCCTCTGTGAGCACACTCAAGCGGAAGGAGCAGATAGCACTGTCCACTAAGTGTGTTAGCGAGAAGATGCGGTCAGCTGGCATCACGTAGTTCGGAGGAAACACGTAATAGTCTTCCCTGACTGACTGGGAGTAGCAGCCTTAGGAGCCCCCTTTAGGATACAACTAAATTAGGGAAAAAATCGAGGGGAAATTAAAAAATTAAATAATAATAATAAATAAATTATAAAAAATTACATTCACTGAGAAGCTGCGTCATTGTTTATCATCAATTACTTTTTTTGTTTAGCTGGATCTCTGATAGCAGACGATGATGCCTTCTATTTTGTCTTACTAAAGTCAGATCACATAAAAGACAATAGGGGTCACTTATGTAGTTACAGAAATAATAACAAAAAAATGCTGCTTAAACGATCTCTCTTCCTCTCCTTCTTTTACTGCCTGTATTTCTCATTTTTTCATCACTGTTTCTTTCTCTCCCTTAAATGTTTTTATTTTCCCTGTCAATTGTCCCCGTCTTTCTCTTCCTCTCCTCTTTTGTCTCTATCTTTCTCCTGCTCTTTTTGTTTGTCCCTGGTTTCTGTTTCTTTCCCTTAAATTGTTCTATTTTCATTTTATTTACATTGCTTGAATTTGTCTTACTTTCTTTTAATTGATCAACTCAGTTTTAGTGGGTGTGGAACACATGATAGGAAGCTTTGGTTGTTGCATCAAAAATAATAAAAAAAATTATATTGTGGTATGTCCTATGTCATAAGTCTAAATTGCAGGGGTACTCAATAGGTGAAATCCTGTACAAATTCGGACTCTAGAACTATAGCACGAGTGAGTATCAATTGCGCCTCTTAGGTAGCAGTGCTAACACTAGTGCTGCTAATATAAGCAGCAGTTTCTTGCTGATCTTTAACAATGTTAACAATATTCTTGTTGTTGTCAGTACCTGTCAGCATGGTGATTTTTTTTTACCTTTGGATGTGTAGCTATAAACATTTTATTATTCTCCTGCTTTTTCTTTACTTTCACACAACTCTCTCACTCATCAGTCTCTGTTTACATCTGAATCACTTTCGTAGAGGTGATCATGGAATAGTCTATTATAGTGGGGACTGGGTGGTGCTGAGACACTAGTTTTTAATAAATTCTATTAATTCTGATGCCATATCAGCATATGGATTCTTAGAAGGGCATAATTAACAAACAGCAAAAATAAGCTTAACCATAAGTTTACTAGATGTTCATGGGGCCCCAGGTAGTTTGGAGCCTAAGTTCTACTGAACTTTGTCCAGTGGTAAAGTACTGTATGCCCCTCATTTTTGGCCTGAAGAAAGCATTACAATATGACAGTATGAATAGTATAGGTTTAATCAAGTTTGAAATATCTGAAGAGAGGAGGAAACTTTAAATAAATCATAATTAGATCTGACAGGATTAACCGACCTCAAATGTAAAACAAATATAGACTCTGCTTTCAGACTTCCCTTCAAAACTTATATATGCTAGTGATTTGACATTCCTGTAGAGATGATATCCACAAGACTCCCTGAAGTGCACATGAGAGGTCACTGCATATAAGCATGTGGATAGCACGCTAAGCGACCACAAACTCTGTAGGCCACATCAACTACAACTCCACACGACTCCAATTGATGATTGATAGATTCTTTTAAACAAAAAATGGTCCGTAGATTGACATGGGAAAACAAATCCTCAATCTTAGGACCATCAGGTTCATAAACGTGAGTGTGAGGAAACCATTGCTTCCTCTCCCAAACACAAGCTGACTTCATGCTATCTACTTGAATAAATAATGTACATAGTAGCTTAGCGTCCCCTAATGGAAAGGAGAAATGTGATACAGTGGAACCTCGGATTACGAGCATAATTCGTTCCGGAAGTCGGCTCAGAGGCCAAAACACTCGTAAACCAAATTTAATTCTCCCATAGGAAATAATGGAAACTCAAATTATTCGTTCTACAGCCCAAAAAAATAAATACATAAAAATAATTAACACA
>JAQMYI010000019.1:10601381-10623621 GCA_030014275.1 Clariallabes melas
ATTCCTGTTCAAGACACTTCGATAAGAATGGCTGTATATTGTTAATATAGGCTACAGAGTTTCATTTTTTTTTACAGTTTCGGTTGTTGGTGTGCCTTGTGATTTTTTTCAATTAAAAATGTACCTTGGCTCAAAAAAGGTTGAAAAACACTGGTGTAAAGTACTCATGTGGAAATTACCATCACTATTGTATTTCTTCGATACAGCATTTTTTATGAATAAATTGTATTTTAAAACTGCGGCTAGTGAAAATGTCACTTTGCGCCACCTTGCAGTCATTTCACGAATGACTTTGAAATGCAACTGATTTATTTTGGCCGCTGTCGTTTTTACGCAGCGGTGAGCACGTCCGTAATAACCATTCCGATTGGGTACCTAATGTACATCACTGAGGCTCTTGTCGCAGGAATTATCTGTTCATCCTCCTCCCCTGCAGGGGCGGGGTTCTTATTTGTCAAGAAAATGGATGGGTCCCTACACCCCTGTATTGATTATCAAGGCTTAACGAGATCACTGTCAGAAATTATTACCTGTTACAGCTCATGGCTACAGCCTTTGACCTGCTCCAGTGAGCTGGCACCTTTACTAAATTAGACCTACTTAATGCTTATTATCTCGTCCGCATCCGGGAAGGCAATTAGGAGAAGACAGCCTTCAACACCCCTACTGGGCATTATGAGTATCTGGTGGTCTCGTTCGGACTGACCAACACCCCCACCGTCTTCCAGGCCCTCATTAACAAAGTCCTACACAATTTCGTGAATTCTTTCGAGTTTGTCTACTTGGACAACATTCTGATTGTCTGTTGAGGCCTGAAGGAGCACCAGCACCACATTCGGCAAGTTTTACAGTGACTCATAGAAAACAATCTCTGTTTCAAGGCAGAGAAATGTGAATTCCACACAACCTCCAACACGTTCCTGGGTTTCGTTATCCCTCCTTCTTTCTAGATTTAACTTCATTCTGTCCTACTAGCAGGCTCAAAAGATACCAAGCCAGATGCCCTCTCATATCAGTTCTCCTCCCCCCAGGATCCCATGATGTGCAACCCTCCCCACTGCCTTGTTGTCTTGTTGCAGCCATGGAGCTAGACATAGAGAAAGCAGGTCAATCAGGCACTGACCCAGAAGCCCGGACCAAGTAATGCCCCTCCAAATCGTCTATGCTCTTTGTTCCCTCTCATCTACGCTCACAGAGCTTGCAATGGGACCACGGATCCAGGTTATTCCTGTCACACAGGTTCAGAATAAGAGGCAGCAGTGGCCTAACACGTTGCAGAGTGTCCAGTATTTGGTGGATTGGGAGGACTACAGGCTCGAGGAGAGAAGCTGTACTCTAGCTAGATCCATTGATTTAGCATTGATCACGGACTTCTACAGATGTTGCCCCAATGCACCCCGTGCAACGCCTAGAGGCGTCCGTTACACTTAAACCCTCTCAAGTCGTTCAAAGACTGCTTTCATCCATTGACATTCCATTTCCCATGCTGTCCTGCTCCTCAACACTTCATGTCATGCTGTCATGTTTTCCTAGGCTGTCATGTCTCCTCCCAAACCCCTGGACCGCCCCACGTGTACACCGGTCTCATCCATCGCTGATTTCTTTACGCTTATAAGTCTCTTTGCCAGATTATTGTGTGTTCTCTCTCAATTCTTTTACATTTTCTTTGATCGCTTTCATGTTGCTAAGTTTGTCTAGTTTCTCTTCTCTCCATTTCTCGCCTCACAATTTGGATTTCATGTCTTTGACCCAACGCTTCCGCCTTCACGACTACAGCTCGGAATCACGTTTTGGCACTGTTACAACACCGACAGATTTCATGGTCTTATCCAACACTCCTGTTTTCATGACTACACCTCAGGTTCATGTTTTGGCACTGTTACAATGCTGACAGATTTTACTGCTTCAACCCCATTCTTCTGCTTTCTCAGTTCCACATTTGTTAGCCTTTGAGAGTTCTTATGAATATAAAAGTGCTACATGATCAAGCTCAATGCAAATATGTTAATGTCACTGTAAATATGTATTTTCCTCTTTGGATAATATGTCTATGTCACTCCCCTCACTCAGTTTTTAATTCTCCAGCTGGTGTGAGGCTTTGTTGCAGTCTGTAAATTATTTGAATGTTGATTTATTTTATTATATTGTTGCACTATTATAATTGTTCAGCACTATTATGATTGTTCTAATTATTATCCTTTCTTTTGTGTTTGACTGATGCCTTCAATATGTAAATAAATGTTAATTTCAACTGAATTATACAAATATTACGTCTTTTAACAAAGAAGTGAAGCCTCGTGCTGGCGCACTCCGGCCACAATACACATATTTATTGACGTCACACAGGAATAATGATTTGCCTTTAAAATAAAAGCTATTTATAGTTGACTCGATAATTTTTGAGCTCAGTAATTTAGCTTGTGTCTTCCACAGACAATTCTTACGAATAAGTCAGCATGAGAAATTGAAAATGTGGTGTGAGAGCATGTAAAGATTAGTGATTGTGTGAATCTCACATTCACAGTCATAGGATTGCAGTGCGGACGCACAATGAGAAGATTGATAAACACAGACACATTTTATCCAAAATAGTAGATTGTGTTAAGGTTCATTATGAGGTTACGAAGAAACATTATGATGGGAATCCAGCTAGCTAGTGTACCACAAAAAAAAAAAAGTTAGCAATTTGGGAACAGAGTATTAATTACATTTGGCAGTCAATGTAGCAAAGGTGTACTGAATGACCAGATAATCCTATCAGTGGATGTTTTCTTCTCTGGTGGCATGGGTATATTCCAGATGACAATTTCAAGATTCATCAGGCTCAATTTAGAAAAAGTGTTTCTGGGAGCATGAGAAATCATCTTCATTTATGAATTAGCCACTACAGATTCCTGAACTTATCCTCACTGAAAGTCTTTGTATAAGGTTTTAGCCAAAAGTCAATGCAACTCTGCATGGAAATAAAGTTTGCGATGTTGCATAAGGTTGTCGAAACTATGCCATGGTGAATGTGTGGTGAAATGTTTTGGTAAGGTGCATAAGTGCATAAGAAGAGATAAAAGCTTATATATCCTCTCATTTATTTAACTATATTATATTATAATATAATTATAATATAATTATATTATTATATTATTTAATTATTTAATTTATTTAATAATTATAAATATGTTTATAACTAAATGTCTTCAGTCTATAGCAAAATCAAAATAACTGGCTTTGCCATTTCAGCACATTCAATGGGAGCTGTTTATCTTTTCTCTGAAAAGCACTGTTATTTTTTCTGTCAGGTTTTTAATATCCAAAAACAGTGATTTGAAGAATGTCTTCATGATTGACGCCAACAATGGAACAGTGTCCCTTGTCAAACCTTTGGACCGAGAGACTACAGCATGGCAAAATCTTACTGTTATTGCTGAAGAAATAAGTAAGTGATAAATTGAATTTATCAATTTCTTTGTTCATTTTTATGCTACTTTTATTTTAAGGTTATTACACATTTTAGTCATTAAGTTTTTTTTTTCATATGCACTGCAGCTGTTTTCCAGTAGACTGAGGAATAGACGTGAATTATAAGTAAAATTTTTTGCAGCATTGTTCAAATTGTAATGCTTTTTGAATAACCATTTGAAGTTTTAAATATTAATTAAATTAGTTAATACTGATATTTTAATAAACACTGATTAGTTAGTTAGTCATCAGATTGCTCAAACTTGCTGGCACCCTTTATGAAAATAAATAAAAAATATAGTTGCAAGCAACGATGAGCAGGCCCAAGCTCCCTGTGTCATCGCCACCACACAACCTGTGTGTTATTTGAGCGTGTTAAGACCTACAAAAAGCCATCGGGTGCACTGCATAACTGACACACGTCACACAAACAGTGGGGCAAAAAAGTATTCAGTCAGCCACCAATTGTGCAAGTTCTCCCACTTAAAAAGATGAGAGAGGCCTGTAATTTTCATAATTACCTCACAATGAGAGGCAAAATAAGAAAAAAATATCCAGAAAATCACAACCATGCAGATCTCCTCTAGAGCAGTGATGTTTTGGGGCTGTCACTGGGCAACACAAACATTCAATTCCCAATTGTTTATGGGGTTGAGATCTGGAGACTGGCTAGGCCACTCCAGGACATTGAAATGCACCTTACGAAGCCACTCCTTCATTGCCTGGGCATCTTCAATGTCCTTGTTGATGGAAGGAGGTTTTCACTCAAAATCTCACGATACATGGCCCCATTCATTCTTTCCTTTCTAGATTTTATGGATTTTATTTTTCTTATTTTGTTTCCCATAGTTGAAGTATACCTATGATGAAAATTACAGACCTCTCTCATCTTTTTAAGTGGGAGAACTTGCACAATTGGTGGCTGACTAAATACTTTTTTGCTCCACTGTATATGGCGGCATGGTGGATTAGTGGGTTTGATTTCCACCTCGGAGTCTGTGTGCATGGAGTTTGCAAGTTCTCCCCATGCTTAGTAGGTTTCCTCCCACAGTCCAACGACATGCAAATTAGGCTAATTGGTGTTCCCAAATTGCCCGTACTGTGTAAACGTTAACCAAAGGCCCTACCTCGGTCATAAAATGGGAATAAATACAATGGTCAACACTGGTCCCTAGTTGGACTACAGAGGTTCCTAGATGGATGGAAATAGTATCTACCAAATTCTTGTCAAATCTGAAGACATCTGGAGACTGAAAGGGTTAAAAGATTCTGTCTTTTGGCACGATGCAGATTTTTACCTCCTGGGTATCTACTTGTGGTATTTCTGAAAGCTAGATTTTTACAAAATCCAACTTCAAAAGAATGATTTTCTTTTTTTTCCTTTTTTGTCTTTCCCTGTAATGATTCTTTATGAACTTTAGATCATGAGAGACACCTACTCGGATGCCTGTTTGCGAATTTCACGTGAAGAGCGGCGCAAAATGAAAGATTTGCTCGGTAGGAATTTAATCAAGTCTGCTGTAATTATTCTAAAAATTGTTCATCTGACCCTGGTCTCTATCTGCTTGCTTTTCTGCTCATGAACAGCACAATTCCACGTCGGAACAAGCATCAGTACTGTGCAGGACGACGGCATGAAGAAGAGGGTTGTCATGGCAGCCAGAGACAACTGGGCAAATTATTTTACACGTCTCTTCCCTGTCAACGTAAATAAGATGATTTTCTCTCAAATCAGCACAAATTAAATGTCACAAATTGACACTGCCAATCCACGTGTACTGTATGTCTTCTTGCATCAGGGTCGAAATGGAGGCGATAACCAGATTCTTGGTGTTTCACATCGTGGCATCAAAATACTGCGGATAGTCAAGGCATCAGGCATCAACCCGAAACATCTCAAACTGCTCCGGAGTTATAGGTACTGTATAGATTAAGTAACACACAAGCCTTTTAAAACACGTTGAAAACATGTTTCTTTTTTTTTTTCCATTTAGTTTATTGAAAATTTTCTCGTTCACACAGCTATGCAGAAATGTTGTCTGTGGAGCAGAAGGGTGCTGAGACCGTTTTAATCAGCCTGAAAAGTGACGAGCTGCAGCTAAACTCTCCAAAAGCCCCTCAGATAACTCAAGTTGTGCGCCTCTTCCTCAAAGAGCTGACTAAGGTGCTCAGTCCACATCCTTCTTTTTGTGCCGATGAATGTACATTCCTTCTTCACAGAGTGCTAATGCAAAGTTGACACAGCAATATATTTTTCATGAATTAGAAACATGAAACTAATTTTAAGGAGTGTTGTACAGTGCAACAACAAGGAAAGAGAGAACAAGGAAAGAGAGAAACAGAAAGTGAGAGAGAGAGAGAGAGAGAGAGAGAGAGTTTTCTAGTTTCCTCCCATAATCCTAAGACCTGCGGCGTAGCTGGTGTAGCATTTCTAAATTGCCCTTAGTACAAATATGATTGGGCATAAGTGTGTGTGCTGAGATAAGTTGGTACCCCATCCAGGGTGTATCATACCTAACCCTAACCCTAACCCTAATGGTCTAAGTTCCCTGGGATAGGCCAACTTGTAACCCTATGAAGAATAAGTGGTATAGATAACGGATTGATACTATATTTGAATTTTAACTACAACAGTTTCCAAGCATCGGTGCTACTTGCGTAAAAAGTCAAGGTCTTGCACTATGTGCTTCCTGTGAAACGGACACCAGACTGAAATGACTCTGTAAATGCATCATATTTACTTACTGTCGCTTCAGTAAACACTTCAATAAATTTATGAAGTTGGTCACTCCGGAGTCAATTTTGACAAGTAAATATCAAGCTGAATAAAAACAGATGTGCATTTTGAGTCGCACTATTTACAGTGCATTATAGGTAATAATATAGTGCACTCTCCAGAGTATACAGAGTATCAACTTGAAATTCAGACAGCACTAAACAAAAGCTGCAAACATTGCACTAAGGGGTAAATAGGGAATTTAAATAAAATAATATTTTAAAAAAGAATTGTTTGGGCCAAAATACCGTACAATCTGTCACATTATAGTCATTCTGCCTAGCCATTTTTACAGCATTTTACCAACACAAGCTATTTTGGATTTATAAAAGAAATGTTTGGAGATTTAATCAACTTATAATTACCTTGAATATTCTGTCCTGCTCTTTCACCACCCACTGACCCAAACATATTTCCTTAAGTCAGATTTGTCTAAGTGTATAAAGCACTGACTCTTGAGACTGCTTCCAAAAATGATGAATCACCGTCTTCTCAAGGAAGACTTCACTGTGGCATACATTTTGGGATTATTAATGGGAAGTGTCACTAGTTACCAGAGAATCTTATTAGAATGAGTTCCACAATATAGACTATAGTGATTGCCTTGTATCTGCAATACTGTTTTATAAAACAATCAATCCATCAAAAAAAAAGTATTCAAGACAGCTGTGGTGTATAGTCAATTAAACAACTGCTTCTTTGCATCTTTTTCTCTTCAGGATTCAGAGTATGTTATTGCTCTAAAGAGCTATGTGACAGATGACAAGAGCCTGCTTAGCTTCCAGAAAGGTGATGTCATTAAACTACTGCAAATGGATGGCCTCCAGGATGGTGAGTTCTTCATTTCCTTGTAGATGAATGTCACGGTTACATGGTTATATATTGCGCTTAATCATTTTTTTTTCTTTGCCTCTGCAGGATGGAAGTTTGGCTCGACCGGAGGCAGATCTGGTCTATTCCCAGTTGACATCACTCAACCTTCTGCACCTCCAGATTACCACAGCATGTCCATTGTCCGACAGATTGAGAGAAAAAGAAGCACGAGGACCTCTCGGACATCTCAGACCTCTCAGAACTCTCGGACCTCTCGTCCCTCCATGGTGGCCCCTGTCGAACACCTGATCTATAACAGCACTGGTGTGGAGTCAGTGACCAGTGAGCGCAGTGTTGATGTGGGGTCATTACACAGCTCAGAGTTCGACACCCAACAGTACCACATGATTGAGTTTGCCAAGAAGTATTTCAGAGAGGCTGTTCTGAGGTTAATATTTTAAAACTCACTCACAGGGTGATGATTTATGGACAGTGCAGTTGCATGATTAAGGACTAAGCAATTTGTAGGAAAATAATTAACAACATAGATGTGTAATCCACAACACAGTGGAGTGGCAAGATGTCCACTTTAAAGTTGATCATTTTCCAGCAAAATAATCAATACAAAGTGTTTTATTAGCTAAAAGTTTTTTTTAAGAATCAGACAATTATTATTATTATTATTATTATTATTATTATTATTATTATTTATATAATTTATAATTTATTATAATCATTTTTTTAAATAATAATTATGATGCATTAGAACAAGCACATTAATATAAATGTTCTAGTATTTGTTCTGGAGGATTAATCAAACATTCTTATAAATTAGACTTTGAACAGAGTTGAACAGTTAAACTAGAGTTGCACAGCACTGTGGTATTAAAGTAAAATTTGTATCACATGGGCTAAATTTCTAAAACATGAACAATGAGCTGAGAAATTCTCTCCTTCTGTTAGGCCAAATGAAAGAGGCCAGCCCAGTGGAGTAAGAGAGCTTGAACAGATGGTGCAATACACAGCGGTATGTATGGCTTTCATGCATATTCAATAATACAGTATACGAACGCTTATAAAACTGGAATGATGTCCTCACCCATTTACTGTCATTTTCTCTCTCAGGAGCCTATCAATGAGTCTCTAATCCTGTATGAAGACCACGAGCTCACTAATCTGGGTGTTCAGTCTTTTATACGTGAGTGAACACACAAATCATTATACTTGTATTTAGTCTCAGGCCCATACATTTTGGAATGAAGATTAAAAGTTTTTGCCATTTGGTGTCTTTACACCACATTGAATTTGAAATGAAACACTAAATATATGAGTGAAAATCAAGACGTTCATCTTTAATTCAAGGGATTTGACAAAAATGTGGCATTAACCATTCAGGAATTACAGCCATTTTCATACACACACACATATTTGGGTGGCTCATAAATAATGGAACAAATGGCTGACAAGCAGTTGCATGCAGGCCAGGTGTGGTCTGTTCCCTCATTACATCCTGACTAATCAAGCTGATGAAAGGCCTGGAGGTGATTCTGAGTGTTACATTTGCATTTGGTAGCTGTTCATGCAAACATGAGGGGTCTATGCAAGTGAAGCTGTCCATCACTAGGTTGAAAAAATAGAATAAACGCATCAGAGAGACAGCTGAAATAATGGAACTGGAACATTCTTAAAAAGAAAGGACTGGAAGACCATAAGTGTGTATGACTGCTAAGGTCATACAGTACCAGGTCATTGGTGTTTATTGATGACCTGACTGCTGGTAAAAGTAGCAGAATGAAATCTTAAGGGTATAAAGATATACAGTACTATCTGCTCCAGTTTAGCCAAATAGTGTAAAACTGATGGGACACAATTTTATATTGGAGATGAATAATGACCCAAAACATGTAGTGAAAGCTACCCACGGCAAAGAAATGGGATATTCTTCACTGGCCAAGTCGGTCATCTGCTCTCTACCCAATAGAGCATACTTTTCAATTATTGAAGGCAGAAAGACCCACAAACAAGCAACAACTGAAAGCAGCTGCAATAAAGGCCTGCCAAAGCATCTGGAGGGAGGAAATGTCCATGGGTTCCAGACTTTCCAGGCTGATTCCAGGCAGTCACTGACTGAAGTATTACGGGCAATCATTATATTTATAATTATGTTCATTCGTTGCATTATTTACAGTATATACTCTTAAATGCATGTGTAATCAAACTGACTGTATTTCCTGAATGGTTAATACAGCGCTACACTTTTGTCAAACCCTTGAATTAAAGCTGAAAATCTTGACTTTTCCCATATATATTTAGTGTTTAATTTAGAATACAGTGTGCTGGTGTGCAGAGAGGTCTGGCTGTAAACCAATGTAGGTTTCTCACCAGAAAACACATTTCTTCTGCAGATTTGATGCAGTTCATGACTGACCAGCCTTTAAAGAAAGACCAGACAGAAGGAAAGTGTGCCAATTTTATACTACAGGTGACCCTTTTGTATTATTCAGCACTTTGTTGGTGCATACTAGAGAATTCAAGAGTCAGAAAATGTGTCCTGTTCCTCACCTGACTGTGTGATGTGATTACTCAGCTTGGGAAAGAGAAGGAGTTCCTCCGGGATGAGATCTACTGCCAGGTCATCAAACAGACCACCAACAATCCACACAAGTATGTGCTTTAATAATAGACATTTTAAACAAAGTGTATTTTATAATAGGCTTAGCATGGTGTCCAAACTAACATAATTCCATGATTTGTTCTAACACAGAGAGAGCTGTGCAAGTGGCTGGCTTCTGCTAAACCTGATGGCTGGCTTCTTCCCCTGTTCCTCTACATTATTGCCGTATGTGTTACGCCATCTAAAGAGCTGCAATCAGGACTCCAACCATCCTTTCCGAGGTACAGAGTTCATCCTTGATAGAATGCTTAATCATGCAGAGAGTTTTGCTAAATTATCTCTACGAAGGGCGATCAAGTCAAACTGGGACTTGCGATGACATTTCTAGTGCGTGATGGCATAAAACTGATTTTGACATTTAAAGATCACTTCAAACACAGTAATGGCACGCGTAGCCGCAGTAAAACATTAGAATGGTACAAACGTTTTAAAGAAGGCTGTACATCCGTGAATGAGGATCCCAGCCGAGGTGGCCCGGAGCAGCGTCGTTCCAGTGAACATTCAGCGAGTTAAAGGAGTTCCTGGGAGGCCAGCATTTCAGATGTGAAGCAGGCAGTCTGATCATGGTGAACAGAGAAAACAGTTTTTACTGTCATAACCTTGTTCTGTTATTCTGATCAAAAGTCCTCGTTTGACATGAACAGCCCTTGTAGTAGTACAGTACTATGATATAATATGAGTTATTTTTGAAACAGTGATAACCATAAGGCACTTGTCACCTTGGACCTCCAGGGTCTGGGTTCAATTCCTGGCCAGGCTCGATAACCATCTCTATGTGCTTGGTGGGTTTCTTCCCACAGTCCAAAGACCTGCACATTAGGCTAATTGGCGTTCCCAAATTGCCCAGTGTGTGTTCCCTGTGATGGATTGGCACCCTGTCCAGGGTGTACCCCGCCTCATGCCCTAAATCTCCTGGGATAGGAGATTCCGAAATCGCCTGAATACAGGATAAAGCGGTATAGAAGATGAGTGAGAGTGGGTGATGACCATGTATATATTTTATGTGTGTTTAGAGAAGTCTCATGTGTGTGAGAATAATCTCAAACATTCACTCACCTATGGAGGACGCAGATATGTTCCTTCTCCAGTGGAGATGGAGGCCATTTTGGTAAGTTGTAATCATCTAAGCATATTGCCATGTCCACTCCTTATAGGCAAGGCGGTTTGGGAAAACCCATAGCATGTTGCTGTGGCTGTTTTAAGAGAACATAATTATATTTCAACAAAACACTAGGGGGATGCATTATTTCCTGACCACATTAGAAAGTAGAAAAGCCGTATAAATCAAGGAAACGCAAATATTTAATATAATCACCTTTAGCTTTGATTACAGCACACAACGTGTTGACCAGTATATACAGTATGTGAAACATTCAGGTCATCAGCTGACTTCATTTTATTGCCACATCACTCTGCTGAGTCTAGAACTGACCAACTGAAGCAACCCCAGATCATAACATTGCCTCCAGAGGCTTGTACAGTGGCACTTTGCATGATGGGTGCATCACTTCATGCTTTTCCCTTTGTACCCTGATGCACCCATCGCTCTCGTCAATGTGAACCCATCAGACCTTTTTCCATTGCTCCCTATCAAATTCTGATTAGTCTCACTGTTTAAAATGTTTAATTCAGGAAAGTAAAGAAAAATCTATATAAATATCAAAATATGACCATGTGAGGTTTTTTCAAGCCGCTAAACATAGCACTTACATATTAAACACCTTCTACATTAAACTACTGTAACACTAAGGGTTAAAAACATTTACATAATGAACAAGATGTTCTGAATATGCACGTCTGTATTTTTTCTATATAGGCAGGTCGGACCACCCGGCGGTTGCCAATCCTGCTCCCAGGTGAAGTGGAGTTTCCATGCAAAGTTCGCAGCTTCAGTGTAAGTTTGCTTTAATCTTTGCGATAATAACACATTCAAAGCAATGATGATACATGGGTGAAATAAATGCATGTTGATTGTGTGTGTGTGCGTGCAGGTGGCGAATGAGGTTGTGAAAGACATTTGCACAGAGATGGGTGTGAGTAATCCAGCTGAGGTGAACGAATTTTCCATCCTTGCCACCCGTGGACAGGGTAAATATAGCCTTCTCTCGAACTCCCTCCGCGTATCTTCCTTTCATGCGTATTAACATTTAGCTTTTCTACCCAGTATGTAGTCCTACAGTGTATTACACGACCGCACTGACCCTCAAATCACTCCACTGACTGGAAGCACACACGTACTGCACTTCATCACTGTGTGAAATCTTTCCATTAAGGCACTCTTGTGTTTTCGTTCCTTCTTCCAACCACATCCCTTGTCTTCTGTTGTTATGAACTCACTCACACCGCAACTCTTCTCCTTTTAGATGGACAAGTGCGTCCCATCCACCCAGATGAGTACGTGTTCGACTTCCTGCTGGATGATGGCTCAATCTCCCTCTCGTTCCATCGTCTCATCTGGAAATATCCTCTGCATTTTGAGAACGACCTCTATGTCGAGTTTCATTACCATCTGGTATTGTCACATTCTCTTACATTTTAATGTGTATTATTTATTATTGAATTTTTTTGTGGAACGTTACAGAATTGAGTCAAACGTTTGCACACCCTACTTCAAAATTATACTAAAATAAACAAGCCAAAGAAAGCTCAGAACAAAGAGTGAACATGTTTTAAAGCATCCTCCAGAAGATTAATATCTTTTTATGCCCATTTCAGCTTAATAGATTCGATTTTAGATTCAATGAGAGATGCTTTACTGATCCCATTAACAGTTCTGGAGAGGTTGAGCTTGTTTCAACGGTATAAAATACACAATTAACAGCATTAATCAAGCCGATTCAAATAAAGCAAGTAGAGTGTGGAGTCACTGGCAGTGAAAACTTATCAACTAGATTTTCACAAGATCAGTTTAAAATTGAGTTACTGTTTCCTCCCAGACATTGACACCAATTTGCAAACACTTTCAATTTTCAGTTGATTAATAAAACAGCATGTCAAAATGTCTCTTTTATAATTACTGTATGTCTCATTTCGTGGGATACAGCAACAAGAAAATAAACCTTGTCATGTTACAAATGAGCCTCGTGCCCTAAGCTTCCTGGGATAGGCTCCAGGCCCCCGCGACCCTGAATAGAAGATGAAGCGGTATAGAAGATGAATGAATGAATGAATGAATGTTACAAATGAACCACAGAAAAAATACTTCCAGAGAACTTTCCCATGGCAGAAAACTTTCACAGAAAATTTCATCAAAAATATATTTTACACCCATTTATGTGGACCATCCAGTACACACAGTAAAGCCATCCATCTAGGAACTTCTGTAGTCCAGTAGAGGCTTATTTTTGTACGACTGCAGTAGGACCTCCAGTCAACATTTATACACTACACGCAATTTGGGAACACCAGTTAGCCTAATCATTGAACTGTGTGGGGAGACCAGAGAACCCAGAGGAAGCCCACCAACATGCAAACCACATGCACAGAGACCCGATGCAGGAATCAAACCCAGGACCTTGAGGTGCAAGGCGACAGTGCTAACCACTAAGCCACCGTGCCACTTCTTATAGAAATATACACCTATTAATCATAATCATCATCTGACCAACTGGGAATTCCACATAGCTATTGTATTAAAAAGGGCTACTTTTTCTTACACACACACAAAAAAAAGATGCAAACTTTTAAACAATGCTTAAACGTGGAACCTTTCTGTAACTGGTGTTATCATAAAGACGAGTACATCGCTGAGCTGTTCTTTCTCTTAGATCCAGTGTGATTATCTGAGTGGGAAATTCCTCATGTCTGGCAACAGCTCTACGCTTCAGCAGCAGGTGGCGGAGTTGGCTGCGCTTCAGCACCTCGCTCTGGGATTCAAACAACCACCTACACAGTAAGATCCAGCAACAGAGACAATATTATTCATTGACTAATCTCAAGACTAAAAAGTTCATGAATTTCTTGAACCCATTTAGGCAAGAGCTAAAGCAGTATTTTCCTCATATGGATGGAATCAGTGCCAGTGACCAAAATCTGCAGAGTGCTGCACTGAGACAGTTTTCCCTCCTTACAAACATCCCGCCTGCTGAGGCTAAAACACGCTTGATCAGTGAGTGAACTGTTCTAATCACATTTATTCACACATTTATGTGGTAACACGAGTCTGTCAGCCAAGTCGCAGGAAGGTTAGGTTGACAAACTTTAACGTGTCAGTGTAGGCCAAGTGTTCAAAAGTAAAAACTGACCAACCTTAATTGAATTTTCCTCATGGACCATGTACATTCAGGATTAAGGGCCCAACAGGGATAACTTGGTGGTGGTGGGATTTGAACCTGGAACCTTCAGAACCGTAGTCCAATGCCTTAATCACTGAGCTACCCTATGCTTAGCCAAATAAACTCTATAATCTTATAGCAGTGGTCCTGGAGGATCCCTTATCCTGCACATTTTTGTATTCAGTGTCCCACTTCAATTCAGAAAGGGTTGTTAATTACTGTATCTGCTGGATGGAACTACATCAGGTATGACAAAACACTATAAAGTGCAGGGCAGGTGGTTGAGAAGGACAGATCTATAGGAACTAGGGCTGCATTAGCGCCAATTTTAAATACTGTACGTTTAAACTAAAATGATACTGAAATGAGTAACCTTCCTTAGCATTAAGCATTCAGAGGGATAATAAAACTGTTCTTTCATCCTTGTTTTTGTTGCACGCTCTCCTAAACATTAACTCTTCATGCTGTAAAAGTGTAAGAATGGCTGAGCCAAGTGTGCAGCAGTGAAAGAGGTCATTGAAAAAGTGTGCAAGATGCCATGTGTTGCATCCTGACTCTTGCAAGAAAAGCACAGACATAAATGCATGTGTCTCAATGCTCAGTGCTGTCATGCACAACTTTGTCATCTGTTAGTTTTTACCAGTCTTAGGTGACTTGTAAGGGAATTGTAAGATCGTATCAGAACTTTTTATTTTTATTTTTTTTATGAGTGTGACAATATTTTCACAATATTTTTTACCAGTATCTGTGTTGATGCACTGAGGAACATTTTTTCATTTTTTTTTCAGAAACTCTCAGTTCACTGCATCTCTTCGGTTCAAACGTATTCATTGCTCAGAAAGTCAGCCACAAAGACTGTCCGTCACCCTGTGTGGTGGCAATCAACCATGAAAGCATCAACATCCTTCACCCTCAGAAACAGGTATCAGCTATGCATCTTTTTTATGTAAATCTCATATTTATGAGTGTGTTCTCAATGTGACAGACGTTTATTTCCTGTTTAATTTGTAGGTGCCAGCCTTAGCAATTCCGTTGGATGAGCTCCAGTCCTTGCGCTCTGTCAATCCTAAGAAGGAAAAAGTGCCAGCAATAGAGATCAAATTTGGCAACCCATCTTGTGTTAACACCATCACTATTTATATGAAGCAGGTACAAAATCTGACATCTTATACACATACTACTTAGACTGATACATGCTGCATACCTTTTTTTCTTCTTCATGTTTTGTATATATTTATGTTTTTTCAACCCACCCAGGCAAGGGAGCTTTGCCACATCATTGCTATAATCATGGAGGGAATAAGACCTACCAGGAGCCGCACATGAACAATTTATTGAGCGCTAGATCTCTCTACTCACCAGCAAGCAGCTCAATGCTCGGATGAATGTTTTTACAACTTATTACTATTGTTTACTTTTGCAAACGATTGTGAGACTTTGCACAACTGTTCATTTCTCTATGCATATAACAGTCTAACCATCTTCCTTCTTTTATAGTTTGATTTATTCCTTTAATCCGAATAATGCCATTATCAGCTTCAAATGTTTTAAAACATAAAGAATTCTGAAATTGTACTAGACTCAAAAATGTTTTATAGAAATTCATGTTTATTTTTAATTATTTTTCTTTGTTTCACAAAATAAGAATGAGGGCAAATGTATAAGGCATGTTATACATTTTAGAATTATCAGAACAAAAATTTAATATATATATATTCTCGATGCATGTATTTAAGTCTTCTATTCTGAAATAAAATAAATATATATATTGTACGCACACTTATATATTCATCTATCCATTTATACTTGTACATTCCATCTGTCTGCTTTATAATTCTAAAAAGTGAGTAGTTGTGCTAAATATTATATATTTAAAAAAAAAGAAAGATGCATTTTCTTATTAAGCAAGAATGTTAGAAATACACATTAATTCATTTATTTTCCATGACTGATATTGTTTGTAGGGTTGTGCGTTTGTGTGCCAACTTATTGCAGGACACTTCGAGAAGTGAAGTTGAACTGGAGTTCCACTGAAGAACCCCATGAGCATGGGAAGAGCATGTACTCTAAGCAATTTCCCTCTGGGATTAATAAAGTTCTTTGAATCTTGAATCTACACACACAAACCTGAGGCAAGATTTGAACCCCTATTGCTGAAGAGCTGTGGAAATAATGCTAACAACTGAGCTGCCATGGCCGCATTTGCGCACAAGGTGTTTTGTGACTGGCGATTTTTTCAGAAAATGTAACACAATAAAAACACATTTCTGTTGTCCCACTCAGAAGTTTCTGCGCTCGGTTCAGAATCAGTCACATCTGAGGCCGATCACCGGTCACATACAATCAAACTGAAAACCAGCCAATTCTGGTCACTGGAGGATCAACCGGTTCAGATAATTTTTTTTTATTGATCTTAGAATCAGCGTGGTGATATGTGAATTACAACTAAAATTCTAAGCTTGCTTTTCTTTTTTCACATATCAACCATACAGTATCAACAATTTCTTACACAATATAATATTCATACCATGCAACAAAGTATATAAGTGTCACTGGTGGCTCAGTCTTTTGCCTACCATGCGGATGGCACGGGTTCAATTCCCAGCCACATGATGCAGTGTTGTGTCAGGAAGGGCATCCGGCATAAAACCTGTGCCAAGCTTGTATGTGCGGACCGGATGGTGTGGCGACCCCTTGCCGAGAGCAGCCGAAAAACCAACATCAACAAGTCCTTCTGCAAGTTACCCATTCATTCACTCATTGTTTATACCGCTTTATCCTATAGACAGGATGTGGGGGGCCTGGAGACCATCCCAGGAGACTTAGGGCATGAGGTGGGTACATCCTGAAAGGGGCACCAATCCATCGCAGGGCACAGACACATAGACACACTATGGGCAATTTGGGACTCTAATTAACCTAATCTTTATGGTGCAAAGCGACAGTGCTAATCACTAAGCCTCTGTGCCACCTTGTATTAGACATGACGTTTAAAAATGTCAACACGATGACACAGCATTTCAATGCATATTAGATGCTTTACGTAATGTTCAATACCTTAAAACCTGTAAGAAATATAGCTGCTTGAGACAAATCAGATGATAAACAATAGTCCTATTAAACCAAATCTACAGCCTACCTTTGATTTGCATATACATTATTTCATTTTATTTTATCAACAGATTTATTTTAAAATGCAGAAAGTAAAAGTAGAGATTCCCTAGAGCAAATATTACTCAGGTAAAAGAAGAAGTCCTCCATTTACCTGTACACTTGAGTAAAAGATCAGAAATACTCACTTTCAAATTGGTATAAATTAAATATTAAATGTACAGGACTTGTATTAGCTCACAGTAAAAAAAAAATACATAAATAAAAAATTCTCTCTCTCTCTCTCACAAAAAAAAAAAAAACATGCTGTTTTTTTGCAGCTTCACTTCAAACACCTGTTACATTATTACTGTAGGCGTTTCTCAAGGGAAAAGCAAGTTATGCAATTATACATAATAGACAGCAGGTGGCGCTTCAAATGCTACACTCTATTGTGGTTAGGTAAACCAGAAATGTACTTAAGTACAATACATAAGTAAATGAACTCAACTACCTTCCAGCTCTGGGTGCAAAGCAACAATGCTTGAGCACTTTAAGCCACAGTGCCACCCAAGTCGTTACAGTACGGAGAAACACAATAACCTTTTGGGACGAGCGCATTAATACTGTATGAACCTGTACTGTAACTTGCCTTGCAACCGGAACTACAGTTATTATTGGATGGAACATCTCCTAACCAATCGGATTCGAGAGTTTACCCTACAGCTGCCGCAAGCGCTCGTGACGTCACCTAAATTCCCGCCTGCCTCTTCCAGACCAATCAGACGAGAGGACAGAATTTAATTCCCGCCTTTTTATAGATTTTGGCCAATGGTCGTCCTTGTACAGTTTCCTACGCATGAAAAACACAGTCCAGCCCTGAAGAATGTGTAACATGGCCGTCAGGAGACAGCGCAGTACACGGCTTTGGGGACACATCTGCGGCTTGAGTTCAGCTGTGAGACTGACGGATGTTACCGTTGATGCATGATGTAACTCCCCTGTTCTGTAAGTTTACACTGTTATTAACGAGCGCAACACCAATTAGTAGTTACGTTACAACCCCTGCAGCAAGGAGGAGGAAGAAGGAACTATTCTGAACATTTACGGTTTTTGTACGAATGTGGTCGCTGGTTAGGACGATGTTAAGTCGTTTCTTTTAAGTGCGACTTTTACGTTACGTTAATCGTCTGTATCTGTGTTGTAACACTGCGTTAGTGATCTAACAGCACAGGTTGTCCATCTACAACTCCACATGCTGTGTGTTAACCTGAAGTCTGTTAGAGCCACAGCTGGACAGATGTTTATAGGATTTTTATTTTTTTATTTTTTTATATATATATCTGATTTTGTATAAGCATGCAGTAACTTATAGCTAGCTATATAGACAAGTCAGGACAAGTTAGTGGAGAATGTCAAGGCATACAGCTCTGAGCTTCACATCATGTCTGTGTGCATGCACTTTATTTTTGTCTAGTTCATTTAAAGTCATGCAAATTAATGAGTGCATTAGTAGTTGTGTAATACTTGTGATTTGCACGAAAAAGAAGATTAGATTTTTGTGGTCTGAGGGTGCATCAGGTACCGAAACAACTCACGTAAGAGCGTAAACAGAAGCGTTTTGATATATGTAAACGAAATCTGGACCGATACTCTAAGGAAGGTGAAAGTTAAGGGAATCTTTACTGGTGATGAGACACGGATTCATCACTACAAGTCTGAGCGTAAAAAATGCAGAGTATGGAACGGAAAAACATCCTCAAACGTCGACCAAGTCAACCATCAGCTGGAAAATTCATCAACGCTTACCATGCTGGACATTTATCAGGGAAATGGTTCACCAATCAATAGTGCTCGTTACAGTGAGACGCTTATTAAAGATACGAAGCCTAAACTTCGGATTAAACACAAAGGACTGCCATCCAAGGGCGTCATGATCTCGCATGATGATGCACGTCCACACGCTTCGGCCAACTCTGTCGATACTCTGCAAAAACATCGTTTTGCTGTTAAAGCATCCTCCCTATGGTCTTTATCTCGCTCCATCAGACTTTCACCTGTTTAGTCCCCTGAAAGGAGCTCTATGAGCTCTATATCTGCCAAATGCTTAAATGTAAAATAAAATCTACAGCAAGAGTGCGGATAATTTTTGACTGACTCTTGTCGTTACGAAATATCCTTTCCTTATATTGCCTTTGATGGCCACATTTTTCTCAGGTCGCTCATCATTTTTCAGTAACCGCATGTTACTGGTTTGTTAAAAAAAAAAAAAAAAATGCCCGTCATTACACAATATAAAATATCACTCTAATACAAATTTCGCAATGAATGTAGTGCACAGCAAGAGGTGAGTAGTATTGTACTGCTCCACTATGAAGCAACATTTAAACATGGAATAGAATCACCATGGACCTTTCGATACAGTATCATCACGATACCTCAGTGTTGATTCGATTTGTATTGCGATCATGTTTTCACAAATATTCCGATTTGATGATCTTTTTTTTTTCCAGATTTTCTTAGAATTTTGACCAAACTTGGCAAATAATTTGCTCCCAACACACAGTATGGCTGGCAGTGTGTGAATAGTTTAGAGCACGCCACCTTTAGGATTATAGAGAAACTGCAACATTTTACCAACCTTAAATGCAAACATTTATAAATTGCATGGAATCTGATATTTTGCTTTGACTTTGGCTTAACAAAGTTAAAGAATTATCTTAACTTCCATGGAGATGTTTGGACATTTCATATAGCCTATATGTTAAAATGGGGATCCATCAAAAGATGGATCTGTGCATTACTTTTATTAAGTGCATATAGAATTATTTGCTTTGTTAATATTTACAGCATAATTTTAAAATCTTTTGTTACATTTCATAACATTTTAATCTTCAAAATTTTAGAGAAGAGCAGCATTTGATGTCATTCTGTCTTCTTTTTTCCCTTCCACAGGTTAGTGGTATCGGTCCATGAGGATAATTCTGGCTGATTAGACTGATATATAATAGTGGAAGCAGACTGTTTCTCATCTCACACTGGCAGTACTGTTAGGATTAGTGCTTAGGCCCCGGAGGACGTGTTTACCTGGGGCGGGACGAGACTCCGCCCTGACGACCGGCGCCGAGTCTCCTCGCAGAGCATGGTGAGAGCGCATGCATCACCATGGAGCTGCACAATAAGATGCAGGTGAGTACCTGAGCCGTCTTCACTCTGGGGATGAGGAGAGCACATGATGGATTTGCATTCATTTTTATATTCATTTATTCGCTTTTATTCAAAAGGCTGAGCTGTTAAAGGTTCAGGGATTGCTCACAGACCCGGCAGTGACAGCTTGGCTGTACTCTGATTCAGCTCGCAAGTTTCTGATCTGTAATCCAGAGCCTGGACTGGGACGCACCGCTGCACATTTGACACGCTGCCTGATTTTACACTTTTGTCTAATAAAGCGTTTCACAGCGCCAACTCTGTCTTCTGTATGCTGGTCTTCCTTGCTCTGTAAACATTTCACTGAGCAGAGTTTTGATTTTTGTTTGAGTCGGTGATGGGAGGAAGGATTGGCACCTCAACTAGCGTCAGAGCACCCCTCGTGCCCTAAGTCTCCTGTAATAGGCTCCAGACCCCCTGCGACTCTGTATACAGGATACAGCAGTATAGACGATAAGTGAGGGAGCATGTTGATCCAAATCACATCATCTACCAGAAGTGATCCTGTTCAGCATGCATATGCAGTCTGAAGAAATGAGAGATTGCGCTTTAGGCGTTGATAAAGGATGATGCTCGCATCCTCGGCTAGCGTTTTGGCTCTGAGATATAGTATTATGATTACAATGTTAATAAACCCTACTTTGCATGTTTACATTTAAGCATTTGGCACATTTTCATCTCATTATACATCTGAGTAGTTGAGGGTTAAGGGCCCAACAGGGGCAACCTGGTCGTGGTTTGAACCTGCGACCCACTGGACCGTAACACCAATGCGTTTGTTTGAGGTTAATCAAATCACTGGGAGTTTAACGAATGCAAATAGATGTTCCAGTGGGGGACTTGGATTTAAACCATGTGTTATTTGACAAATTCATTAGTAATGGTTTAAAATCAGTCATTGTTTTAAAGCTAAATAATTTCAACTGTATATTTTCGACTGTATATTGCATAAAGATGTTTGATGCTGTGCTTGGCAGTAGGTCTATTTACATGAACCCTAGTATTCCACTAATAATGGGAATAAACACGCATCTTATAAACACCTCGGTCAGAACCATCTGACCCGATCCGGTCCGGTCTGAAAGAATTTTCTATCAGAATGAGAGGGAGGGTGTTAACCTTAGATAATTCATTCAATCGGATAATGTTAGCCAGGAAAACACTTGATCTGGTCATTTTTCTCTCGCTGAAATAAAAAATATATATATTCTGCACGTTTACCCCATGTGGGGGTAACATTAGATGACATGGCAAGTTTCCAGGAGAGAAATTTAGCTTTCCTTCTTGATTGGTAAACTCATTGAGAAGATTCAACTCTTTCCCACCTGTTTACTGCAGATTTCAATCCACCTGGTCTCTGGCTGAGGAAGGGGCACTGATTGGCTGACGTTTCACACAATGAATCATTTAACCAATCACAGATGAGACTGAATTCTTGTAACCATTCGTAACACAGAAGGTGGGATTTATCAGATTTGAACATGGAGGTATTCCCGATGTATGAACGAGTTCTGTTCCTGGAGCGCGTTCGTAAGTGCGATTTGTTCATAAGTCCGACAAAGTGAGTCTTATACGCCTTAGACTCGAATATACAGTGTAAAGTATACCAATTCACTTGACTAAATCTGTCCCCTTTCCCCACACTACTGTCATGTGGCCAGAAACCATAATCACGCATAGTCAAATGAATCTCAGTGAAATATCTCTGCGCCTTTAATTTGTGAGTGGACACCATTTTGTCTCAGAGCTGTTTTCCACTGTGTAGGACTGTGAACTCTGTTTTGTTGAGGATTTTACGAAATTAGGAGTATTCACCATCAGGACAGCTTTAGGCCTTGTTCACACGGGCGTTAAAATCGAGCGTTTTTCTGCCGTTCGTAGCGTCCGGTGAGCGCGGATGAAGCGCCGAGGGTTTTCTACACATAGGAGTCAGTGAGAGTGTTCACACGGGCT
>JAQMYI010000019.1:11059339-11069695 GCA_030014275.1 Clariallabes melas
TGGTATCGGTTCCCGGTATCGGGGGACTTTTAACGAGTACGAGTACTTTAGAAAATGTGGTATCGAGGCCGATACCCAATACCGGTATCGGTATCGGTGCATCCCTACCATTTAACTGCCATTTATCACAGATGAGGTGCTTAAGTGCACTCCATGTAAGTCCTGCCTTCTCCGTTCTGTGATGGGAGTTCTGCCTTTTTACACAGATCTTGTCTTGCTTCTGCAACTACCACTGCTCTCAGGTTAAAGGTGCAACAACAATGACCCAACAACAGTAGGGTAATATTGAATGCCAATAATGATAGCACAGTACTCCTTTGTTGAATCAGCTGTGTGAAGGGGTCTTAAGAGAGCAAGGCCATAGAGGGGATTTTAAGAGTTCAGACTACTGATTTCAGGGCAAATGCTTTTCTGTTATGCCACTGAGGAGCGCACATGTTAGTGCCTTTACAAGTCGTTTTACAGTATTTGATGACTGACATGGCAGATTCAGAAATGTAAGACATACAGACACATTTGCAATAATTGCATTAACATATTTCTTCATAAAAGAAAGAATCACCTTTAAATGGAGCTTAAGATCACTCTATAAAGACATCATCAATATATGTAAATATACTGTGTGTATACTGTGTTTCTTTGGATTATGATGTATTAATGTGTCCCCTTCTGGCTGTCTGTAAGGGCTTTTTTGTTTCTGTTAGTTGTATGAGCATGTGTTGTGTGTTTTCCTGTGTATAGTTGTGTAGGTCCTTGTAGGCCTGGTGAGAATGATAATAATGTTGATGAGGAGTTGTTGAATCATGTGGATCTCTTATATTGGGGAATAGACATGAATGAGGCTGTCTTGTATGAGTCAGTTTGTATAAGAATGGAAGATATCTCAGCATGTGAGTAGGAAGATAGACAGTTGTTGGAATCTTCCAAAGTTTCTCTGTGGCTGGCTCTCTGGTTTGTTTGCTCCACATTTCTCTCTTACTGTTACTCTCCCTTGGTTTCTTTCTATCTGTTCTACTTTTACAGCTTTATCTATAACCATTCTATGAGGGGCGTTGATAAATTGTTATTATTCCCAAGGAAAAATAATGTAATGAAAATTAACTTTGGTTGTGTGCTCAGTCCTTCTCTACATATCCTCCACCTAAGGCGACGCATTTCTCCAAACTTTGGATGAGCTGGTGGAGACCGTCTTTTTTTGTCACTTGAGGAAAAGTTCCACCTCAGTAATCACCTTGTTAATGCTACAAAGTGGTTTCTTCAAGGGATGGAAGACGAAGAAGTCACTGGGTGTGATGGGGAGTAGGGAGATGTGGCAGAATTTCGTACCCCAAGTCGCCCACTAGTTTCACTATTTTTTGAGCAGAATGGGCTGGCGAGTTGTCATGAAGAAGGCGAACCCCCTTCGTGAGCATTCCACGATGCCTTTTCTTGATGTCCCCTAGCAGCATTGTTTGGAACTGTACTGCAGGTAAATAAGAAGAAATGTTCATGAACATACTAATTTCCAGAGACATAATTTTGGGAAATATTTTCCGTTTTTTTTGTTTGTTTTGTAAGTAAATTTTTTGTCAGGAAAATTTAATGTTTTAAGATGGTTCAAATAATTTATATTTATTTTAATCTAAACAGCAGTTTGTTTTCTTATTCCCTATATTCTGGCTGAAGTGTGCTGTCTCCATGTATAAAGTGTTTTTTTCCTTGTATGTACCAAATTCCAATCACTTAACCAAGCAAGTTACAGGTAAAATTAATGGAAGATGTTGCAACTCACCTGATAATCAAATGAAAGAAGAAATGTATGAAAAACCAGAAGTGGTGGTTGAAAAAAATGTAAAAATTCCAGTGGAGCGTATAAATCAAATGGCTCTCGGAAGAGCTTCCACATCATACTGGTGGTCACATCTCCTTCTCATACTGTTTCTATCTGTCTAAACAAAATTACTCTTTCCCTTTGCTTGACCTTCTTGCTCTTTTTTCTTTAACCGCTTATAATCTTAAAAATTACGTTTTATACATTATTTTACACTAATTACTCAGTTTTCTCCTCCTGATCTTTTGTGAGTTGTTGTTTTAAGATAGGACTGCAGTGCACAATTACTCTCATTTCTGCCCTATAATAGGCTGTTAATGGCATAGCTACTAGGGTCTGTACAGGAATTAATAAGAGCCAATAAAGCATGCCAGAGGGGGAAGTGGGCTGTCTCTAAGTAAACATTATGACTCCTCTAGAGGCTTTGGCTTGATGAATTGTCCTGAAGCTTTGGGATGGGTAATTTGCCCTCTGATTCTGCACTGACAGGGCTAATAGGGATTTGATGCCTTATTTCCCTGATTGGATAAGTGAGCCAATAACTGTGTTTTGAATGTGCTTGGGATTTTCGTTATTAGCATGAATTGTTTGCATGTTTCCACAGTGCATGTGATTATCTTCAAGAGTTGAGGAACAGTTTTTAAGGTATATAGAGCAATAATAGTGGACAGTGATGTGGTGGACCAGTTGCACACTAAACTAAGCATAACATTATGCACAAGCATAACATTAAAAATTATGGTCTTCAATCTGTCTGTTCATATATAGAATTTAGATGTAATGTAAAGTTTGAAGCTTAAGCCTGGTTGCCTTAAAAAAGGATTAATTCAGCAAAGGTTTATGTATTCATCTTCTATACCATTTATCCTGTGTATAGGGTCACAGGGGCCTGGAGCCTATGTGAGGATACAGGGTGCCAATCCATCGCAGGGCACACACGCTTACACACACAAAACAGACAATTTGGGAACCTGGAGTACCCAGAGAAAACCCACTGAGCACAAAGAGAAACTATACTTACACAGACCAAAACCAGGAATCGAACCGTGGAGGTGCGAGACCACAAAGCATCACAATTTTGAGCAGAAACATGTTTTGTTATTTTATTTGGAGGCAAACCAAATGGATGCAAAATGTTGCAAAGGCTTTGCATTTAAATTTAGAGATGAGGCGGAGAGAATTTTTGATACAGATTAGGCCAAGCACAGCCCTATGTTTGATCCTATTTTTTATTTTGTGTGTATATGCATGTACATGTGTGAAAGTGTTTGTGAGTAAGAGGAAGAGAGAGAGAAAGAGATAGAAGTGTGTTAGAAAGTTGCAAAAAAGACCCCATCAGTGTGACAACCAACTCAGTATGTGCTTTTAAACAGCGTACCAGTGTTTCAAATTCAGAGGCAGCATGATTTAACACAATAGTGTTGGTGTCTAATTATAACATACAGTTTGAGTCACAAATACTGTGAATTCTGTTGCTTTCCAAAAGTAAACTGAGGTAATTTTTCTAGCTGTGCACATTTACGTCACTCACTCACTAAACGCAATGACTTTCACTTTTACAAAGTTCCCCCACAGTGACCCCTGTGCCTCTGTTCTCAGGTTAAAGGCATAACAACCAGTGATTCAGTCTCCATGCGTTTTTCAGAGAACGCTGAGGTGCAACGAATGCACATTATTCCCAGTCTTGAACAGGATATGTGAAAAGGGCTATAGTTTTCATCAGAAAAGGTATTTCTGCCTTCACTCATCAACTCTCTAGGGTGTCTTCACCACAGTGGGACACACACACTTACACACCCATCCCCCATCCACACACATAGACACACACACAGAAGAGGTGTGCATAGTGCCACCCTTTGGTCTTTCAGCATCAATGTCTGTCACACAAACTTCAATTGAGCTCAGGTTGCATGCATACTCAGTAGGCTATGCCTTCTCCTGTGACCAGGCGTTTCTCAGCTTGCAAGCTGCACTGATCTAAAAAAGGGACAAAATGCATTGCAATCAGTGATAACACAATTTTCACTGTTAAATATTAAGGCCTTACATACATTCTCTAAAAGCGTTTATAAAATGTACAAAAATGCTTACAGTTAAAAAAGTTTTAGCAGGAATGTATGTGGTTGCCAGCTTTAATTTAAATAAATAAATAATTAAATAAAACCTATTAAAATGTTGCTGCTTCTTCATGTTTGACTGTGTGCCCTGATTACCTTTCCAAAAAAGTTGCAATTGCATTCTTAATAGTTTGTAAACAATTTGGAAACACAACTTTCAACCAAACAGCAGATTCGAATTATGCTGTTGACCACTGATATATGCTTACAATCATTTTCATGCTTTGCTTTCACATTTCAGTTTGCGTTGATGGTTCAGTCTTTGCATTTTGAGCTGATTCTGTTTTTTATGTTGGAGTATGCTTAGGGCTCATTGGCCAACAACCAAGTGATTGACATCCGACAGGACCAAGGTCAAATGAGACATCAATTTTGATTTTAGCTTTCTCCCTGATTTAAGAATTTCTGCGTAACAGCTAGAATTAATGTAACAAGTTTAATGAACCAATATGATATATCCCAGTTAGATCTGTACATGCCTAATTCTCCAGGAGCATTTTCTTTTTCAGACAGTAATTTTGGTTTTGTATGTTCTGTTTTTGTGACATAACTTGAGATTTTTTTGCAGATACAAATAAACTACATAGCACAGCACAATAAGTTCTCTGTGTTATTATTTAGTTTGCTTATTTCAGTTACACATTGAGTTAGAATTCAGAAGTGTAAAAAGTGCAAGTTTCATCCATACTTTATTCTTTCACACTAGACCACAGAGAGATGGATTCCATGATACAGTAAAACCTTGGATTGCGAGTAACTTGGTCTGTTTTGCAAGACAAGCAATTATTTAAAAGATATTTTTAACTTAATAAACAAGTGAGGTCTTTATATACGAGTAGTACGATTGTGCTTTGTCTGCCGGGCGTCACATAATAACAACTTAGCCAATGGTTCTTCTCTCTCTCTCTCGCACTGTGGGATTGTGGGTAGTCGTCTCTCATGCTTGGCTAAAATAAATCCCATGAAGTTTATTAATCACTATTAAAATAAAGAATGACTATGACAGTGTGATTTTCTTTTATCATCAACCACTATTCAAAGAACTAAACAATCCATCATACATTTCAGTGAGGGGAAAAAAAAGTTGAATACAGTATTATAAATACTACAGTATAAATCACATCAATATCTGGCTAGCCCTGTAATGGCTTAGTGGTTAGCACTGTCATTTTCACCTCCAGGGTCCGGGTTCAATTCCTGCCTCAGGTCTGTGTGCATGGAGTTTGCATGTTCTCCTTGTGCTTGGTGGGTTCAAAAACATGCAGGTTGGGCTAAATTATGTTCTCAAATTGCCTGCAGTGTGTGAATGAGCATGTGAGTGCGTGTATGTTTGTGCCCTGTGATGGGTTGGCACCCTGTCCAGGGTGTACCCCATCCCTTGCCCTGGGATGACTCCAGGCCCCCTGTATACAGGATAAAGCAATATAGATGATGAGTGAGCGAGTGAGTCAATTTAATGTAGATTTTTGCTACACAGTATAGAATACATTACAGTTTGTTCTGGCAAAACAATATGAATAACTAGGATTATTGAAAACCTATTATATAAATACATTTATTGCATTTTTCAACCTGTGTTAATGCTGGTCATTGGTGAGCAATGCTGGTCATTAGTCACAGGTAGGTAAACACTAGTCAGCGGTGGGTAAATGATAATTCAGATATTTAGGAGGTCCATAAACATGGGCTATGTGCATTTAGCCTCCAATATAGCCCTGTTATGTCCAAATCAGCCAACCTTAGGTCCCCATTTTGCTACCCAAACAACCCTTACATGCCGAGGCATGGACATCACTATACCTCTAAAGGTATGCTATGGTAGCAGGCAAACCGTGAGTAGCAGATCCTTAAATACTGTAAGTTGTGAAGTGGGGCCTCCATAGATTGGACTTGTTTTACCAGCTCATCCCCTACATGCTTGATTGGATTGAGATTTGGAGAATTTGAAGGACTAGTCAACACCTTGAACAATTTTGCAGTATGCCAGTGGGGCTCATTATCCTGCTGAAAGAGGCCACTGCCATCAGCAAGTAAGGTTTTAATAAAGGAAGGTACAGCAAAAATATCAGCAAGAATGTTTAGGTAGCACCCACATGAATGCCAGGGCCTGAGGTTTCCAGTAGAACATTGTCCGAAGCATCACTCTGCCTTCGTCAGCTCGCCTTCTTTCCATAGTGCATCCTTGTGCTATCTCTTCCCTATGTAAATCAAAATGTGATTCATCAGAACAGTCCACCTTCTTTCATTGCTCCATGGTTCAATTCTGATGCCCATGAGCCCATAGTAGAGCCTTCCAGCAAATCAACTTCAGGAACAAAATATATTCACCTGGAGAAAATTTGTGCCTTCAAAAAGACAGTGGTTTTATTAGAAAAGTTTATTCTGTTGTTTGACTTTGATGTTTCATTTGTCACTGACTTTCAACTTGCGTTTGTCGCTGGAGCGTGTAATTTATGCTAAATTGATTTGCCTAATGTGCTTAAAATAAGAATCTTTTTTTTTTCCTTGGGAGCAGTCAGAATTGTGGTATTTTAAACCTGGTTAATCGCCTCTCTTTCTCCAAGTGAGGATTATGGACAAGCCCACATGAATAGAACACTCTTTCTCTCACACATCTAATTGGGTGTGGGACTGAATCAAAGTGAAATGTCTAAAATGAAACTTTACATTTATTTTACATTTATGCATTATATTTTGAAAACCTTACTTGTATGTGAGTAAAATGCTACTGTTTCCATGAATTTACTTAAGAGCTTTAAACTCAACTTTATTATTACTTGATATTATGCAGTTCCTCATGAACTGTGTATGTTGACCTTCACACTCATAATACTGAGTGGCAGAGAACAGTCCTAAAGAAACAGGTAGTAGGTGGCATTGTTAAGTCAGGATATTGCTGTGGGGAAAAAGACTAATGGTCTTGACTGGTACATTAGCTATGGCTTGCAAGAAAGGGATGTCAATACTTGTTTCCTATTTTTGGCTCTAATTGTCCTTTTTCTGCTTTTTCTTTTTTACACATATTTCTTTTACTTTTCACCTGTCTCAATTTTCTGATTTTAGTTTCCTTGCCTCTTTCTGCTCTTACTGAATTGCCTAGGGATTGATGATAGGGGAACTGGAGGGTTCAAACACTCACAGACACGCAGAGCCAGTGCACCCAAGTGTCAGAGGCCAGTCAATAACAGGCATAAAGGACTCACTACGTGTTTTCACTTTCCCTCTTGCCCTCTTTTGCTTCTTTTTTCTTCTCTGAACAGACTGAAACTGCTGGATGGTGTAATGTAAAAGAAAAAGAGCTGACTTTTGGGGCGCTATCCATCTGATCATTCTTTGTTTCTTTGACAGGCTGTCAGAGCTAGTGCTGTGTTCTCCACATAGGCTAGAAATCGATTACTGGTTTGGCCTAGCTAGCATCAGAGTGTTTCATATATTTTTGTTACTTAAAGAATGCCAAACATATTCTAAAAAACATTTCATTTATTTACTGTGTTTTGGCATTTGGGATGTTCTACATAAATTAGTGTTGTGCAATTATTCATGCGGATGTAAGTAAAAAAATGTAAGATGTTTTTGATCGGTTTTGAGAAAGAGGGATAATTCTGATAGTTTTTTTTTTTGCCTGCAGATTGTTTGCAAATGTTTGATTTGTATTTTATAAATTCCTTGAATACAGCTGCATTCGTGCATCCCCGTACACCATCCACAGCACATGCTTTATACAGTTTAGTTATACCATTTTACTTGGAACATAAGCCTTTAGATTTAGCTCTGTTGTAAGAAACAATCCACCTCCTCTTCACTACCTCATATCTTGCAGTATTTATACATTCGTTTTACATAATCGAACTGATGCGAATAACATTCAGATGCAGACTAACTCTGTAACGTAGCCAAATATTATTTAACTACATTACAATACTATCTGTAGATAAAACTATTTAGCTTACTGTACCAGTAGGAGTTTTTTTTCTTACTTGTCTTAACATGGAATTATTTTATAATTGAGAATTGAGACACAAATCTTTGGAAGTTTTTTGGCTGTTTTTGTCACCAGTAGGCAAACCTGTACCACAGTTTGAGGCGTTTAGATAAACCCATATAACTCCCAAAAAACTATATTAAGCAATTTAAACTTTATTATTACTGTCAAAAGAGAAAATTGCCCCAGTAATGTGATATTCCCAGCATATTCCCCGTACTGTGATATTTTACACAAACATGAGTAGTCCTAAAGTCTCAAACCTTGGTTCTTGGGTTTAAAATCCTGAATGTGTCATAATGGTTCTTTTTGCTTACTTTTCTTGACCCCTACCAGTTAGCTTTGATGGTGATGTTTCCACAGAAGAAGCTGTGTGAAAAACATAACTTTTTTGACACACCTCACTAACCTCTGTCACTTTCTCTGGTGGAACTTTCAGGTGTCTCAGATTTGATGTTACACTAAGGAATGTGCAGTCACCATGGAAACAAAGTCCCAGCCCAGTTCAACAGCAGAGAAGAAAAAAAGAATGGAGACCATTGTGGTAACCAAGAGATCCTCCTTGACCCGAACTGAGATCAGCGAGAAGGCTGTGGCGTCCAGCACAACATCTAATGGTATTAATTATCTGACATTTATTATCATATTATCATCATAATATCATCATATTATCACTCTCACTGACCCACTTCTGTAAATGCATTCAACAGTATTTGGTGTTTTTTTTATTTTCCCACTTCATCACCTTTAAGTTCACATAACCCCTTACACTTTATTGACACTCATTCACAAGGAAGTTGTCACCATTTAGCCTGTTAATAATTGAACTTTTCCGTTTTTTAAACCATACTTGCCTGTTACTTATTACTAGCATAGCGTACATTTCCCCTAAATGTCTCACAATTTGTAACAGAGGACAGAGGGACTTCCTTTTGTGCACAGTTATCATCGCAAAACAGAAACAGAAATGTATCTTCAGTATACCTCCTGGATGGTCCTGAGGCAGCTTTCTTTATAAAGAACCTCAGCTCATGTCCTTCTGCACTGACTCATTGGTTCAGACATGTAGACAACACCTGGGAGAAGATTAAGATTAAGGAAGTACAGGCCTTCGCAGAACATATCAACACTATTGACACATCAAGTTCACCAGAGAAGACAGCAAGGACAATAGTTTAACAACTCTCCACTAATCTCTCTGTTACTGGCCTTCTTAACAACTCTCTCCCTCCCCTTCTCTCTAATGCCTCTCCCTTCTACTCTCACCTGAATTGAATGATTAGGACAGTCATAGAATCTGTATTAGCAAAGCCACTAAAATCACAGGCTCTGAAGATTTATTCTTTACAGCAGCAAGACACTTCAGTGAAGATGAACATAAGATTAATAATAATTCAGTATGCATTGCTAGTTATTGTTATCTGAGCAGTGAAATGAGAAAGTGCAAGGAGTAAGCACAGGTTCATTGAAAAAAGTTTGGGTGAGCCTATATATAGAATAGGGATATGGTCCATCCATGTGCCAGTAGGCACATCATGCGACATATACTCCCCACCCTAAATATACTGTATATCCGTCATTTCTGTGGCAGTCACTTACTGGTCAGGAAGTGGCAGTGGCCTATCTGTGGCAGTCACTTCTTGCCAGCTTGACGCCCCATTGTATGTGAGCACTTGAAAAAGGGGTTAAAGACCTTGCTCAAGTGTCCTGTCAGCAACTAATTTATCTCATTATACATCTGAGCAGGTTGGGAGTTGTGGGTCTTGCTTATCAGCCAAACAATTTCATTCTGATAGTTTTGATCTTCTGATCAGCAGTCCAAAATCTTACACAGTGAGCTACCCCAGCCAAACATGATGTCAAACAACATACTGTAATGGTAAACAAAACAGCTATGAGACAAAATATTTTAACGGGTTTTAACTAAACCTGGGAACTCAAGTAATCTTACTTAGTATAACATAAAACAAGACCCCTGTGAACCAGACCAGGAAGGAAGAGACAGTGAGACATAAAGTCCCAAAACACAGAATGATCCATAGGTGTAGAGCACCTTCCAGCAGTTATCCTTGAAAATATAAACCATATAAATTATATTGATTGAATTTATTCTGTAAGCTGTGCAATTTTAGCATTGTTACAATAACAATACACCTTCCAGATTCTATTTTTTTTATTAATTAATAGGAGATAGGGGCACATGAAGATTTTATAGTTTTATTAAGAGGAGCCTAGGCAAACAAAAAGCAAGGTCAATAAAAAGACAATTATCCATAGTATAAGCAAGCATTCTTAACAAGGCAGACATCACTAATGCACATGGGGAATGAGGGCTGGCCCGGGTAGTCCAACTTAAAGAGGTCCTATTATGCTTTTTCAAATATTATCTTTCATGCAGTGTGTCATGTAGCTGTATGTGAACATAAACTATCTGCACTATCTGTGAC
>JAQMYI010000019.1:11085953-11100609 GCA_030014275.1 Clariallabes melas
TCCAGCCATCCGCAACCATGAACATGGTTGGAAATGAAAGGATTGAAATACATGAGAATGTTTTATATTTTTAACGTCATTATTTTTTTTATTAAAGATTTGTCTGCGAGCCAGATGCAGCCATCAAAAGAGCAACATCTGGCTCGCGAGCCATAGGTTCCCTACCCCTGCTTTAGTGGATAGGACCTTTAAATGAAAAGTACTAAAACTCTTGCTAGGAAATTGTGCATAAATGTTTGGAACTCAATCAAACACTGATGAATTATAAGGTTGTATACACTGTCAAAGGCAAAGGAGAGTGTATTGGAATGGCAGTTTAAAAGGATGGAAATGATTGAAAATGCCATTTGCCAATTGAGGATTGTACCACTCCACATTGTGAACCTTTTGTTACTAATACTGTATATTTTACTTCTCTGTATTACTTTGTTGCTTTTAATTTTGCTCTGTAACAGACAAAGTAGGACAACACTTAAAAACAAGGACACAAAGTACTAATAACACATAAAAGTAGAGTAGTAACTATTAAAACTATAAAGAAAATGTTAAAGATGCGGGACATTTACACAGTTATTATTTCATACTGATGTTGCATTTAGTTCATATTACACACGGATATTCTTGAACTTTTAAGTGGTGCTGTATCACAGTATGTTTTAGAATTATTTATTCGGACATAGAAGTGTAGAGTTTCAGTGTGTTTGTTCATGTTTTAGAGGTATATAGGTTGAATGTTATATTTGTTCCTTCTATACTCAGTCTGGAGTTCTTTGGACTTCGTGGTGTTGAGGCTTAAGTTAATGTTGTTATACCAAAGTGATAACCTTCTCATCTCATTCCTGTATGTACCCTCATCTTCTCCCGTGCTGAGTATGACCACGGTTGTATCATCCATAAATAAACTTATGGAACCTCTGTGGGTGGGGGTGCAGTTATGGGTGTAGAGAGTATCTGGCTGGCAGACTCACATACAGACAGAAAATTTTCTGATACCGGTTTCGGGTTCTCCAATGTATGAAACGTAAAGATATAATTGAAAGAGCAAGTTCTGACCAATGTACAGACAAAACCTTTCTTTTATTTATGATTTATGTAGATGCCTCAACATGGAGCAACAAGTTAGCCTCCCTTCCCTCCTTACTTATGGTAGGGGGACTGTAGCATACTACTTCTACTAGCATAGTAGAAGGGGGCTCAGTACACAAACCTGTGGTGACACTGCCTCTGTATGAAGTATTTTATCCAGAGGCAGATGGAACATGACAGTCCCAGGTCACTCAAATTTAGATACCATTTAATGCTGGATGATAGTATGTAGGCAGTTGGCAGAGCTAAATTCTGTAAAGAAGAGCCTGACATCCTGCTACTCAAGGGACCAGAGTCATGTGGAGAGATGTAGCTATTGTATGCGCCATACATCTATTTGCTCTTTATGCAAACTGATATGAGTCAAATGTTGGTTGAAAGACAGTTTATGATATGACTCTGGACCAGTTTCTCAAAACATTTCTAAATGACAGGAGTGAGAGCCATTGGGCAGTAGCCATTCAGACTGTTTACAGTGGTCTTTTTGGCAGTGGAATGATTGTCAATGACTTCAGGCAGGCTGGGACAGTAGACTGGGATAAGGACAGATTTAAAATCCTCGTGAAGATCCCAGCCAGCTGGTCTGTGCAGTCCTTCAGCATCCTGCTCAGTTCATGTCCCTCAGCAAGATCTGGACCTCTCTTGTCATCTAGGACCTTTAGTTAACATATAACCAAATACTTGACATAACTCATTATGGGTGCAGTGTAATCACTTTGTTCTAATAAAGTAGTCCTTCAGCTGATAAGAGGCTTCTTCAGGCCACATTTTTCATAGACTTTTTTTTATGGTAATAGCTTTTTTTCCTTGAATGTTGGTGCCAGAAGCAGGGACATGTGGTCAGACTGGCCCAAGTGAGGTAATGATGTAACCCTGTAGCCATGTTTAACATTAGAATAAACCTTGTCCAATAAACCTAGCAAATCCTCTGGTAGCACATTTCATGTGTAGATAGAATTTATGGAGTACTAAATTATTTAACCAGCATGATTAAAATCACCCACTGTTATGTTCTGCTAGTTGATTATGGCACTGTACAAGTACCCAACAGCTGAGGTAGCCTTAACATCAGATCAGAATAAACTCCTGCAAAAGATAAATGTGCCTCCATTGAACAATCAGATACTCTAAATCAGATGAGCAGTGTGTGTTTGTAATTGTTGTATCAGTTGTTATTTACATAGATGCACTAAGCCCCTGCCCTTACTCTTACCAGAGTCTCTGTTCCCATTCTGATGGTGCATTTTGTGGCTAGCTCAATAACTGTATCCAGAATAAATTAATGAAGCCAGATTTCTGTAAAAATTTAGCCGTTTTTCTTTTTTTTTTGACGGGATCTGAGGCCAGTGTTTTTCCAATGTAGGCACTCCTCTAGTAAACGGATGATACCTGGGTACTTGGGTTCAACACTGGGAAGACAGTGAAGGAAATGGGGAAAGGTTGTGAGGGGGAAAGAAAAGAATAAAGAGGTAATGACAGTGGATTTGAGAGAAACTATATATGCTGAAAAATAGAGAGCATGGTAGGAAATCAGACAGACAGAAAGTGAGAAAGTGATAGGGAAAGAAAGATTGGACAGAGAAACAGAGAGCTAGTGAAACACTAAAGCCAGAACAGGGGCCTGTGATCATGGCTGCAGTGAGCACAATTACCTCCTTTTCAAATCCTTCAGTGACACTGCGGGAGGAAGGAGGACTTTGAAGCTTGAAAGGCAGGAGCTCGCTTTCAAGCCTCAAACGTGAGCAGGGAAGGCCTCTGAAATTTGTTCAGGCCTCCCTATCCACCATTAGCTTGTTTCTTCCTCTGGCCTCCAGGCATTTAAGCGCTTTTTGAAAAGATGTTAAGAAATTCAATCACCATAGAGAATGAGAGAGAGAGAGAGAGGGAGAGAGAGAGCTGACTACTTTCCCCCTCAATTTCTCTCTCTATTTTGCTTTATCTTTGCTTTCCACCCAGTCCACAGAGAGCAGTCCTGTAGTCTTTGTGCTTGTTGAGGACTGGGGGAAGTGGATGGGACACACAAACAGAGAGCAAATTAAGACAAAGAGAAATTTAGGAAAGAAAACAACTCAGCTAATGCAAATGGATATGTGTATCTGACTTGTACAGTCACAGAATCAGAGCTCACTGTGCACCAACATCAGAGGCATTAAAATCGGTGGTGACACCAAAAATTATGTATTTATTTATTTGGTGCTATGTGGTTGACTTCTTAGTGAAGGTGCTCAAAAATGTAAGTTTTTCCATTAATGTGCCTATCACCACAATTTCTTCAATTCCTTAACACCCGGACACATATACACATGCGTACACCAAGCGCTCCATGACAGTTACAATGCATTTTTTTTTGTAAATGCAAGGTGATATATTCAGCTCCATAGTACAGTATATACATTCATAAGCAAGGTTCATAAGCTTGCCTAATAAATTTCACAGTCCTGCCGCAAACAAGTTAGCAAGACCAATCAACAATATTCTGACCCATATACATAATGTAAGTACAGCACACAGACAGGAATTAAACTGCCTTAAATACCAAATAGAGTGAGTTCAACATAATGTACTTGTGATAAGACATCTTTGTAAAAAAAAAAAAAATCTATGTGCATGTTGTTGTCCAGATCCATTATGATATAGCTATTGTTGAGTTAGTCCAATGTTACAGGATAATAGGACTTGAACGGTCAAAGGCTTAATGTGTGCTGCTTTCATTGCTGGCTCTATGTTTTTAATTAAAAAATAATAATTTTGTTTAATTAATGTATTTTTGCTAATTATTAATGATTTTTTTGCACATAATAAAAAAAACATTTTCAATGAAAAACGTTTAAAATTTACTATGGCTTTGATTAAGATGTACTGGAGAAATGCTAAATATTTAGAAATAAACAATCGAGCCCAATAATGCGTTCTTTTAATATGCTGCAATGTGATGTATTTATGGACATTAATAAACTAATATTTAAGGACAAAATCTTAAAATCAAGAACGTTGAATGAGTAGTGTAAGTACATTTGAAAAATGCATCAAGCACCATGATGAAATTGGCTCTCATGAAGACCTTCCCAGGAAAGAAGAGCAAACATATCTTTGCTGCAGAGGAGCAGTTTATTTAGATTTACCAGCCTCAGAAATCACCAATTAACTGCACCTCAGCTTAGAGCTGTTATGAAGGCTTTATAGAGCACAAGTAACAGACACATCGCAATATCAACTGTTCAAAGGAGGTTATTGCATATTTTGGATGCCTTCGTTTAATGTAGTTATAAATTTTACTACTGTACTACTTATTTAAAGCAATGGTGAGTTTTATATTGGACCTTATTTCTCCTTCATTTAATCCAAAAAGTCAATATATCACATTTATGTAGCAAAAAAAAAAAGCATATTATGTGCTGGAATTTGCTATTTTTGTGCTGTCCGATTTTCAAAATTTTAGGTTTGGCTCTTCAGTTTAACTCTACAATTTTCATAAATGTTTGTTCAAAATAATGATTAAAATATAAGAAACGTGTTTCAAAAACAATTTTGCTCATTCATATAAATTATATCATCCACTCCGAGAAATCTCTGTCAACTATGTTACCCATTGGAAAATTCCCTATTAATAAGCAATGGTTTGCTCCAAAGTCACAAGTCCAACATCATGTGATCTCACTTCCTTTTTAGGAGGGAGATTTGAAGACAGTGTGGTAAGTTTCTACTCCTCCTCTTTAATATTTTATCAATATTGTGTGTACATAGAGAGGATTATTTTATCGTCAACTGCGTTATCAACATGTTCTTGTAAACTTGATTTAGATGTTATAGTTACCGATATGCTGGGAAAGTGTATAAAAAACATGAGTTGATAAAGGTTATGTGGTGAATGGTCTGAGGTCTGCAGTTAGCATTATGCTTAAAATGGGCGAAATATCAATTGTGTTACCAATCAACTGTAAAAGTGACAGTGATTAACACAGTTGACAAAGTTGGCAGTTCATTATCATAATTTATCCTCACATTGAGTGCTGTTAATGAAAAACAGCTATAAACAATTGTTACTAAACAGAAATTACACAGTAATTAAATAGGAATTGCCTAAAAACATGCTTTGCATTAGAAAGGATAAAGTCAGCTGATTTACATTATATATCACAATGATTTCATGAAGTACTCTTATAGAGTCATTTGTGTTTTAGCTCCCTAAAATATAGAAATGGGTTTATCTGCTGCTGAGAAGCCAGTACAGGGCTCGGTGTGGTGCTGATCCTGAGAGAAGGGCTGCATATTTACAGAAACACAGAAAGAAGTGGCATGAAAGCAGAAAGGAAGGGAAGATTTAAGTGAGAGTGTGAAGAGAAGGAAATGATCATATTGGAGAAGAGCCCAACGCCAGAGAACCAAGTTACTCCACCCCAGAGTGCTAAAGTTGATCCACAGCCTCAGATTTCAAGGTGCAGATTTATTGAACAAAACATAGGCTTAACAATAGATCTTATTATGAAATAACAAACGACAAATAAACTAGAGTAACAGACTGTCATACTTACTCTTTGCAGTAAACACAGGACACATCAGTTTAATAATGATTTATGTGTCATTTCAATCAGACACACATCTACACTAAAGAGACACCACACTATGGATTTAAAATCTTTAAGTTTGCTATGTTTAAGTTTCAAAACAATGTTGACTGTTGTAATGTTTTTTAATCTTCTCATTTGAATTCATCAGCTTAATGGCATAACACAAAGTTTTTATCTTACAGAAGGGTTTCTGTCCTGTGAACTGTGTTACGTGTGGTTTTTATGTTATAAATCTTTTAATTGTTGGTTAAACTGTAACAAAAATGATGAGGGGTATATCTGGAGAGGGAAGTCATTCCTAAGCCTGATGGAAAAACATAAATTCAGCATTTTGTGGATTTATGTTGAAAAAATATCCATCTGTCATGATAGCATTCCACAAAATGTCCATTACAAGGTTTAAAATTCATATTTTCAAATCAGTTAGAAAATCTCAAAACCAATGGAGAATAGACAAAAAAAAACTTTAAAACAAATGTTTTATCAAATGTGTAGCACATGTTTTACAGTATCTACTGTAACGAAAATTTGTCCGTACAACAGTTGATAAAATAATTAATCAAATGTTTTTTATTCCAATAAAATATTTAAAAAGTCACTAGAGCGTAAGCTTGGCAGTTAATAATTTTAGCTCATTAGGGGGTATATTACAGAAACATCTAGCTTATTTATCCCCCCCAAAAAACTGATTTATTCACTTTTTTGTTGATATGAAATGTTCCCGTAATTATAGAATGAGCCGTAAAAAGAAATAAAAATCTGTAAAGACGATGGAATTAGAAGGTGTGTCCAAACTTTTGATCTGTAATGTGTACATAAAGCTAAATTACTTCTTTCATCACATTTTATGGAATTTTATTACATAGACTGAAACAGCTGCTCTGTTAATCTATGGCCATCTTTACTTTATTATTTAATTTAAAAAAGCAAATAAAAGGTGTAGTTTTGTGATCACTTTTACACATGTAAATCTGGTTTATTGGTATAAGCGTAAGTAGAGTATGTACCTCATGTTCTCTAAAGCAATCAACTTTAACTTCTGACTGGTGCAGGACTTTTCAATCAAAACATTTCAATCAAGCAGCAACCACACAGTAAGATAAGCAGGGCACCAACATGATGTACACCTCTCCCAAACCTGCCATACAGGTGGCCACTTGCCAACAAAGATGGTATTATCAATAAGGTCATGTAACTTGTGACATGGCTATGAGAACTATACAGTGTATGGTACTTGCCATTTTTGTAGGCCATGTAGGATTCTGGGAGTTGTAGTAAAACAATGGCACAACAATGGTTTCAGTAATGACACACTTTTTTAATATAATACTTTTCCTGTAGTTACTGAATAATTCTTTTTACTGAATAACATTCTATGAGATAAATGAATATCTGTAATAAACTTGACATTAAAGGGGTCATATTTACTATTTCTGTATCTACGGTCACGAAACAATTGATTTGGAAAACCTGTGAACCTACTCATTCAAGCAGCAGTGCAGGAAATAAAATCATGCAGAGATCAGCTAGCAGTTTTGGAGAATGTTCAAATCAACCATGAGAATGGGGGAAATTGTGATCTCAGCGGTTTTGACTACTGGATGATTTTCGGTATCAGAAGGGTTGGTTTACGTATTTCTATAACTGCTGATTTCCTGGGGTTTTTGTGCACAATAGACTCTAGAAATTACTCAGAAAAATTTGTGAATAGCAGTTCTGTGGATGAAAATGCCTCTTTAATGAGAGAGGTCAACTGAGGATGACCAGACTGGAAAAAATGACAGAAGGGCTACTGTTACTCTTCTGATAGGCATTTTTTTTTTTTTACAATTGTGGTTAGCAGAAAAATACCTTCAAACCAGATGGGCCCACTTCTGTCAGCCAAGAACAGAAAGCAGAGGCTACAGTTGGTCCAGGCTCACCCAAGCTGGACAATGCTTTCACCCAGAATTGGAAAAATGTTGCTTGCTGTGTTAAATCAGTGTCTGTTGAGGCACACAGGCGCTAAGCTCAAAATTTGATTCCAACAGCATGAATAAATCATCCCAAACTGCCTTATGTTAACAGTCGAAGCTGGTGTAGGTGGTGTAATAGTGTGGGGAATGTTTTCATGGCCTGTTAACACCATTCAATTATTGCTTGAATGCCTCAGGCTATTTGTGTATTGTCCCTGACCATGTGGCCACAAGTTTCCAATCTTTTTACGACTTCTACCATGTAGAAAAGCAGACACTAACCACAAAGCAGATGGCATGTCAAAATGTTTTCATCTACATGATCATCAGTTGCTTCAGGTACCTTCCCAGTCAGAAAATCTAAACCAAATACAGTAGATAAATTTGTGGGTGAGCAGGATTAGCAGCATGATGATGCACCTGAAAAATCTAGAGGAATGAGAGTCATGTTGACATGGAATAGAATCTCAAAGTAATCTCCTCATTGTGAAATCCATAAAACAAAGAATTTATGTGAATAAAGTGCGAAAGAAATAGACTCTCAGTTGGCAGCTAGCTCTTAATTGAGTGTTTATTATACTGCAATAGCTGTGGTATCATAATTATATTTTTGGAGCAGTCACTGCAGCCTGGGGACCAGTGCTCTCTGGAGACATAAGATAATAGGCAACTTAACTTGGGCAAGCTGCTTTAGGTTAATTGGCAAAAACAATATTGAAGTCAGAAATCAGTAGCCCTACTTTTCATGTATAAATAAATAGGCCAAATATTAATATGAATTTTTGTTCCTTTTTGTCAATGATTGCATAATAATTGTATAATGTATAATTTTTTTTTTTTACTTTTTACATTAATACCTTAATTATACATTAACACAATTATACCTAGAAGTTGTATGTGCTCTGCTTTTGAAAATTATTATTTAAATAAAAATCCTAACCCCGGTATGTCTACAAATAGGCAGTCACTCCTGGGATATGCTTTTAGAAAACTTTAAATGTCTGGATGTGTGTTGTAGAGGGTAAGAATAGACTGCTTTTTAAATTCCATTTTGAGAGCATTAGAGTTTAGGGGAGCAGGCCTATTAATCCAGCTTTAGCTGTATAAGTGCCATTATTCTCGTAATAAGATCACTGAGTGTGCAATATAGGATTAAATACTTAAAACATAACTGACAATGGAATTACATATATACACTAACCATACCCTTTATTAGTAACACCTGTAAAACTGCACTTTAATACAATTATCTAATCAGCCAGTCATGTGACGGCAGTTATTAGTATTCTGATGCAGAGCTTTAATACTGTAAGCAAGTGAGGCTGTGGGTGTAAAATCCTTGTTGATTAGGGAGGTCAGACGAAAGCAGGTAGATTGATTAAAGCTTATATACTCTTGGTAAAATACTATCATGATCAGTATAGCATGACTTTATCCTGGATACCCTAATTCATCTGTTCTGCATTCACACTATGTCCCATGTTATGCCCCAGACAATGGTAGCAAAGAGAGGGTCACTGGAATGCTTCATTTTGGTGCAATGCAAGTAGACATTTAGAGTTGCCAGGAACACCATTTTCACGCTACGGGTCAGATTTAACTTGTTCCACTGCTGATTGCACTAGGTCTGGAAGGCCAAAAGTTGTCTTGGGGAAACAAATGGTACACTTTTGAGAGCTCTTTTCCATTTTTTCCCCTTGGAAAACAAGGACTACAACAGCAGAAAACCACATCAGGTTCCACTCTTGTCAATCATGAACAGATCTGGGCCCGGTTTCCCGAAAGCTTCTTATCGCTAAGTAGTTCTTAAATTGTACGTTAACCTCTCTCTTAACGTTATGGCGCAATTCCTGAAAACGTTTGTACTCTAAGTATATCTTAGGTAAGTCACACGTTCGTAAGGTTGGTCTGGACCAACGTTAACTCACTCTTAGCGTAGTTTCAGCTCGAAACGCTAATCGCCGCCACTGTGCAGCAGTTTTTATAAATCAGCGGTGTATGAAAGCACATTATGGCACGTTATCAAAGTCGTATTAATGATGGAATATACTGTAGGCCTGTTTATTTTATTTGATATCAGAACTAATAGAGTGACTTTTAATTAGCCTATTTCATAATGCATTAAAATTGGCAATCACTTTTAATATTGAACAGGTGGCAAACAATTTGGCTCAAAGTAGCTTAGATCGTATAAATGGGTAATCATGGTGGCGTCCAGAAAGCAACATATATGGCAGCGATACAGCGTGTTGTTGTGCTAAACCGAAGTCGGCGACGTCTGCATGTGGTTCATGTAAATTTTTTCTTTAGGCAAAACTTCAGCCCATTTCATATTTTGCCTGAGGTGGCTATTTTAAAAAGGTTTTGCCTTCCAAGGCAACAGATTATGGAGCTTCTTGACCTGCTCAGACCTGCGTTTGCCAGGCCAACGCGTCATACTTACGCTCTACGTCCAGATGTCCAGCTTCTTGCTGCTTTTTGTTTAAAATATGTTTCAGTGATCATTAGCCATCATCCATGACTGGATGGACTTTTCTTTTGACACGTTTTATTTTATGATGAAATTTGATTTAGTTAAATGAGAAAATAAACTTTGGAGTTTCAAACCCCGCATCCATTAATTTTTCTGAGTGATTGTAATGCTTAAACCTCTACTCTGTCATCTCATCGTATTCATTCCATAAGTGCGCTATACAACCCCAACCACTGCCATGCTTCTCCTAAAGTTTTATAGGACTACACATTAGAATACCTAAGTTAACTAAAGAAGTTAAAAGTTAACTAAAGAAAAAGTATAGAAGACCGCAGGTGTTTGTCAATCAACTATGATTGTATAACTGGTTCGTTTCACCGCCACTACAGGTTATATGAAAATATTAGCGACAGTCTGGTTTAATTTATATATTTGTCTATTATGGCATGCTATTGATAAGTTAACCCATGTCGAAATAAACATTATTAGAAGAATTTTGTGCAGTGTTCAATTTGCATAGAAAGTGTTGTCTTTCTTAACGCTGTCATGCAAAAGGAGTGAAAAATCGATTCTTGAGCAATCGATGTCAGCTAATTCATTACCTTCACTGTAGACAGCGCCTTGTAACGTCAAACGTAAGAGGCAGCGACTTAAGAAGACTCCTAAGGGACAGTTCGGGGAACACACTTAGAAAAATAAACAACTTACGTACGTAGGATATATCTTAAGAGTCTTCTTAGCGCGCTAAGAGTGTGCGTTATTGTGAAACCGGGTCCTGGTGATTTTCCTCTCTAATATTTAATTGCCCAGTTTCTTTGAGTCTATACCCATATTATTCTCAGATTCCTTAATTGTTCTGATTGCACTATCATGAAATTAAACTGTAGGTTACATGATGGAGATCTTGATTTTTTCTTTGAGCAGTATATGGTTTGGCCTTGGACTAAATTTACTTGGATGCTCTCTAGTGAGAGGATTGAATTTTCTGTCAATTAACTGTCTTAAATTTTCTCTATTTATACACTATCCTTAGTGTAGAATGGTGGTTTAGAAATGATAACAAATTGCTGCCTCATTGTGTGTCTTTTGTTCTTGCCATAAGGTGAACACACACTTAAGATAATTCATACAAATTGTATGATGTGCATGTGAATTATTGTTTCTATTAAAGTGAACAGTGAATGTATATTAGGGATGTAACCAACACTACATTATTTACATTTCATTTACACATTATTTTTATTATGTGTGGTGTCACACCTCCAGGATTTAGGGTTCAAATCCTGCCTTCTCCTCATGCTTGGTGGGTTTTCTCATGGCCCTGCAATGCACTGGAACCCCATCCATGGTGTATCCAGCCTTTTGTCTCCAGGGATGGGCTCCAGGCCTCTCAACACCCTGTACATGATAAGCAGTATAGAGAATGAATAAATGTTGCAATAGCACATACAGTATTCTATCAAATGATATCATGTGCGTTTTTTTTCAGATTGTTAATTTTTGTGATCTCATTATGGATTCCGTAATGTTCAAAAGTTAGTACCCCCTCTTTTAAATCTATGTGTTTTTTGTGTAAAAACATAATAGAAAAATCACCTGGTCATAATGGATCATAGTATTAGTAAAATACAACCAGTGCCATGTTTGGTAAAAACCTAACAGCATTTCAGCAGAAACACTTCATTCAGACTGTCAAGCACAGTGGTGGATGGGGCATGTTTTGTAGCCACAACCAGGGCACCTTGCTACAATCAGATGATTTTATTATGTTTTTACACAAAAAAAAATCATTAAAAGAGGGAATACTAACTTTTAAACATGACTGTATTTTATTTTTTACTGGATAATATGATCTAAATTGTGTACTATTTATAATTCATAGTATTTGCTGACGAAATGGTCTTATATTACTTATATTGGCTCAATTTCATTTTATTTTATATAACTGATTATAAATTAATTAATTAACTAATTTAACAGAATGCATGTGCATTATTTTCTCCAACTCTCTATCTTGTAAGTTAATAAACATGTGGATGTCAAGATACAGGTAAAATAAAATATTTAATTATTTATTGAAAACCTGCTTATTCGCTACTTAACGCTCTGGCACTAATATAAGCAATGCTGCAATATTTGTATTCTAAGGCCCTGAATTACTAAGATCAGAAAATAAGTAATTTGAATTTAATTAATTATTTTAATTTGTGTGTTCAACATAACCCAAGTAGTATGGTAACTAAAGACGATGAGATGCACTGAAAGTGGCTCAAAGTAAAACACAAATAAATGAAGAAAATAAATTATGCTAATAAAGTAAATGTGAATGAAAACCAAAGCCTCTGTAAAGTTGTGTTTTGCTTGTATTTGCATATGTGGCGAAACTAGTGAAACCAACTTTACCATGGTAGCATATTATTAAATATGTTGCTTCATGGAATCATTTAAATGAACTTTCTCATAATATTTAGTAAATCATATATATTTCCAGGCTCAACAAATATTATTCCAATTGCAAAGTTAATTGACCTTGTACTTTATTTTGTAGAAATGTTGAGATTTAAGAAATATCTGTCTGTAAATACATCATCTGAAATGTCCCTTGAATAATGCATTTTTGCATACCTCAAGTCCCCTTTATTTCACTCTTCCTACAAATGCACTGTTTCATTGTCTATGTAAATGAGCAACTTCCGAGCCACACCCCAGCAGAGAAGAGTAGTGCTTGGTGCTGAGCAACAAGTTGAGGCAGGGTAACTTGTAATGTGTGGTAAGAATAGGGGAAACATCTAAATGGTTTGCCTAAGCCCTGGGCAATACACAAGAGGAAAAGGACAAAAAGAAAGGAATGTTTTTTCTCATGTTTTTGTTTGCATTTGCACACTGGAAATGTCTGAAAATGACTAAATAGTACATTTTTACATAAAATGTCCCATTTAAACTAAGCATTCAAAAGAGATGTTATTTAGCTCAAAGACTATAAAAGACACAATACTTTATAGTTAGGTATTACAAGTCCTAGTCTCTCCAAACTAAAGAAAAAAGTGGAGTGATGGAGAGTTATAGAGGGAGGGAGGGAGCTTTTTGGGTGTTGATATTACCCATGAGGACACTTAATGGGCAGTTTGGAATGCAGGGAAAAATCTCAGCTGCTCCCTCAATGGTATTTTATGTCTTTTAAAAGTGAGAGAGCTTAGATAGAGTAAGAGAGAGAGAGAGAGAGATTGTGGGAAATTCTCAGATCATTCCTGCTGGGATATTTGCCTGTTTTATTTCTCAGGCTAGAGACAGAGAAAGACCAATTGTGCACATGGTGCAATATCTTAGTGCAGACAAAATGTCCCAAAAAAGAATGGATACATGTATCATATGGCACATAGCTTACTAATTTAAACAAAAACAAAAGCTCTGACTATAATATAAGTTTTGTCATTTGCTGGTTCTATTCATTACTTAGAAATTAATGTTCAGTCAACCTATACAGTCTATTTTACTTTGGTTTACCAGACGTATGTAATAATGTATTTAAAATATTTTTTTTAAATGAGCAGTATATACTCACTTTACTAGGAACAGCTGTACAATGACCCGTTTATGGATGCAACTTCACCGAAATACATAAAAGTGTGCAGATATATAGACATTCAGCTATACCTGTAGTTCATTTCAAACATCAGAACTGAAAAAACCTTTGTGACTTTAAACATGGAATGGTTGTTGACGTCAGATGGGATGGTTTAGGAATTTCTGAAAAAGCTCCTGGGATTGCTGGGATCTCCTGGGACTTCTCCACGGCAGGTTTGAGTGGTGACAGTTAAACAATATTAATGTTATCAAGTACATAAAATTAATGCGTGCAGATACTCCTGAACTCTTGATGGAAACCATGTGACTGAGACTAAAATCTTCCTTTTTCTTACATTACTCTTTTTTTTAAAAATGTAAATAATTTTTTTTCTTTTTTACTCCTAATAGATAATGAGAGCTCTAGTTCTCCCTATCAGCGGGAGAGGCACAGTGTGATTAGCGGACAGCCACCAGTTCCAGGCCAGAGCTCGATTGATGAGCCATCCACCTCCACAGATGAGCAAACTTTGCTAGTGAAGAAGGAGCTGCATACCTCCATGCCCTACCTTCCTGAACACACACTCCCTTACCGGGGTACACTGTTTGCAATGGAGCCCCGAAATGGCTACCTGGACCCTCACTATAGTAAGTGACGTGTAGAATTGTGTGTGCTGTCAACACTATACTCCAGTATCAATAATACTTTTGACACAGACTACACTAAAGGTGACAGTATTATAACATGAAATACAATATCCTAAAATCTTTATAAGGATGCAATCATTGAAAATGTTTGGCATGGAGGTGATCAGACAGTCAAGCTGGTGGAGGCAGTGTGATGCTTTGGCAAGAGTAATGCTCTTTTTGGGAAGCCTTGGTTAGGTCTTGTGGATGTTACTTTGAGGAGAACCACCTACTTAAACGTTGTTGCATACAGTGGTGTGAAAAACTATTTGCCCCCTCCTGATTTCTTATTCTTTTGCATGTTTGTCACACAAAATGTTTCT
>JAQMYI010000019.1:11217210-11231665 GCA_030014275.1 Clariallabes melas
ATTTATATGCGATTTAAATGCGATTAATTTCGATTAATTAATTACAAAGCCTCTAATTAATTAGATTAATTTTTTTATCGCCCTAGAAATAACATATTAATAAATTGAATAATAAGCCTATAAATAAACAATCCATGCACATTCCACATTTTTTGTTGATAATTTTGTTTAATTGTTTACATTAATTAATTTTATTTTTATGATTGGAGTATATCTGTTATGAATGCATGTTTACCTCAAATTGCATAGCTCCATTTTACTTTTGATTCTGAATGCATGTATCAAAATCATCCAGATGGTTATAAAAAAAAATAAAACCTAAAAATAACCAGTAGAGAATATTCTGTGTAAGTTCCTATTCGATTATACAGAATGCTTAAGGTGGTTCCCTATGGCTTGGCAGATGGCCTCCTCCATGGCTGTATGGTTTGCTTTTTCGCTGCCTCTACAACAGGGACAAAGGCTAGGTCAAATGTCATCCAAACACCACTTTATTGAATAACAGATTCTGTTGTTGATTTCAAGTGGCTCAAGAGTTTAGAAGTAGAATTACCTACTAGAATCGATTGTTTTACTGTCGGTTCACTGGTCTTGTATACTGTGCTTCTCTGTACATTTAATTATTTATTAGGTAATACAACTGCTTTACAGTTGTATTTACAGGTTACTAGTTTATTACAATTAGCATTAGTAAACCATTTTAGACACCATATAGTTATATAGTGAAATTATCCTTCCACAACACACATTATCTGCTATCCTTTAATATCATTGGTAATTTGTTTGTATCTGTAGCTGATTATAGGATTTGGTTTAGTACTGAAGTTCGGACAGATACACGTTATTCTTCATTGGAATGGTGGCAGTGTCATATTTGTTTACACAAAGTTTTATGTTATAATTGTAAAATAGTCTCTAGTGGTTTTAGCTGCTGTGAGGCTAAACCTTCACATTAGGATATCACACAAAAATAGTATAGGAATAACCACTAGAGAACTTCGGTGTATATTCTATTTTGTTTTTGACATTTTTTATAATAATAGTATATAAAATAACATTAAAAGTCCAATAATAATAATAATAATAATAATATTCTAGACATGGTAGTTTTTGCTGAGAATGGCAGAAATAGAAAATAATAATAATAATATCTATTTTTAATAATATATTATTATATTAAAATTAACTATTTGAAGTTTTTTTGCTAGTATGTTTGTTTGTATGCAATTAATAAATTGCAAATTTCAATGTACTGTAGTGCAATGCTTGCATAGCTTGTTAACCGCATAGGCACCCAACATTGCCCCTCATTAACATGAGAAAGCATTGGTATTTAGGCTCTCCATTATAATAGTGGCTAAAGGCTTGTAGGCTTGCTCGCTTACACACACACACACACATGTGCACACAAACACGTGTGCATGCACGGAGCTACAGTAGCTGGGGAATTCACCCTCAGGATCAGTGACTGATCCATTCAAGTGGACTTTTCTATCACACAATTTAAAATCTTTCTTCCCTCTATTTCCTAAAACCATCTGTTCCTGCAAGGCCTAAGATTACTCACTGCCCTGATTCATTCTCTTTGTTTCAAGGGCTCCAGCTGTGCATGAGCATTGCAGTGCTTAATGTTGTGTGCATTTTGTTGGATTCTTTTTTAATACTTTCTTTCTGGTTCGTTAGCCTTTTAGTTCTCTGATGAATAAAGTAATAAATTATTTTTCTTTGTGATTTGAATATCATTGTAAATATTCCCATGAATTTGTTATATTATAAATATTTCCCATGAATGTTCCTTTCCCTCACTCACTTGATGCCCCAGCTGGTATGAATTTGTGATAATCTGTAAATGGATTTTAATGTTGTACTATTTTATTATATTGGTCTCCTCAATACTATTATGCCGTTCCAAATATTCTCCATTAATTTGTGTATGAATAAATCGTAAATCGAATGTCTTCATGCAGCTGAAAATGTAGTCTTTTTTTCAAGGGGAGGTTATAGAGGCAGTACATCAGCTCAGGTCAGAAGATGGAAGGGAGTCGTCACTCACTCACTCAGTCATCGTCTTTACAGCTTTATCCTGTAGGGTTGTGGGGGCATGGAGCCTATCCCAGGACATGAGGCGGGGTTCACTCTGGATAGAGTGCCAATCCAGCGCAGGGCACCCCAAGGGGGGAATCAAACCCAGACCCAGGAAGTGCAAGGCAACAGTGCTAACCACTAAGCCACTGTGCTGCCTGTTGACCAAAAACGTTTTGGAATCACTGGTCTAATCCATTCTCCCACCGACTGCCATGTTTGATGTAGTTCCACATGGTTTCTGCTAGATTTGTTAAAATGAAACACGGCCTATTGATTTAAATGGTTCAAGTCATTAACGTTTTGAAAAGCAATAAAAATTAAAAATGGAAAACAGGGTTGGTATAACATGAACTTTATTAATAAAAAATGACAGTGTATAAAAATAACTCGTTTAGAATTTGGTTTAAGTCTCGTTTGTTAATGTGCAGTTAACGTCTGTCGACACTTGGGGGCAGAAACACATCAGTATTCCTTTCTCTCCGTCATAATTACCACCGAGGAAGAAAAGCACGCAGCGGCCACTAGGTAAAGAAAATGGCCGACGTGGAAATGGACTTACAAAGCGAGAGGCTGAATAATGGGTAAGACCGTAAGGTTAAAAATAAGTGCTTTAATTTGTTGCCGCAGAGTTCTTCTTTATACGAGGTGTTTTGTGAATGAACATTTTGTTTTATTTCAAATCTAGCTGTTTTCTTTTTAAGTGTTTTTGCAAGCTAACGTAAAAATGCTATCTAGTTTGCTAGCTGAGTACATAACTAATACGACTTCAATTAAGCTGCTGGCAGGTTAGCTTTGTAGCTGGATGTTGAAAGAGCAAATGTAATATGTTTGCTATTTATTATAATTCCAAGTGAAATCATCCAAAACAAACCTTTAGGCTCAATAATTGTATTTTTGTTAAACATGTTTCCGCGTGCTGCCTAGGTAATGGCGCTCCCTGGCTAATGCTAACGGTAATCCTGATGTTACGCGCTATTGCTAATGTTAGCTAGATGTCTATATTCATTATATAATCAAATTACTATTGGTTTTGGCTCTTTGTGAAACAAAGAAACATAACACGCCGAATGCAGTGATGCTTGTGTCCTAAAAGTTTTGCAGTAAAGTGAGTTACACAGGACAACTGTTGTCTCGAGTGTCTCAGTTTCGGGTTGATGTCCACGCTGTCCTTCTGTTCTCGTGGATTCCCTTCCACTTCCAAGAACATGTCAATAAAGGGATTGACTAAGATATTTTCCCTGCGATGGATTGTATCCCAGTTCTACACCGGGTGTTCCTGTGATAGCCTCTGGATCCAGGATAAACTGTTACTAAAAGACAGCGTATGTACTTAAATTCAGCAATGTTACACATATTCTGTATGTTTTACATTAACGTTTTGTTTGTTAAAACAGGAAAGAAGATTTGAGGAGTCCACAGAATGAGAACAGTGAAATGTCCGAAGAGGAGGAGGAGGGTGCGGGGCAAGCTGAGGTAAATGGGGGAAACCAAGATGAAGCCATAAAACCTCACAGTGGCAGCAAACACAAGAAAAAGAAACACAAGCACCGCAGCAAGCACAAGAAGCACAAACATGCATCTGAGGAAGAGAAGGAGCGCAAGCGAAAACACAAACACAAACATAAGAAGCACAGGCGCAAGGAGGGTAAACTACCGTCCTCGGGAGTCAGCGACCAGAAGGCAGACAATGCCTCCCCTTCTTCTGAGAACCCAAATGTGGATGACCGGGTTCTGCTAGAGGACTTGGAGAAGCAGCGAGCTCTGATCAAAGCTGAGCTGGATAGCCAGCTTATGGAAGGCAAAGTTCAATCAGGAATGGGCCTTATTCTGCAGGGCTATAACTCAGGCTCTGAGGAGGATAGAGAGGGACAGAGGCCCAGAAATGGTGAGCAAAAAGGGAGTGAGGGTAAAACGCACTCACCAAGGGAGCGTAGCAGCAAGAGTGGCAAACCAGCAAAGCCGGACTCACCGGATAAAACCAGCGCTAAAATTCACAGCCACTCTAGAGACAGAATGGCAAAAGAAAGCAGAGGTAGCCGGCTGAGTAATAGTGGGAAAGAGATAGCCAAGGAATACAGCAGATCCAAAGACAGGAAGGGTACACAGAGCCAAAACCAATCTCGTGAGGCAGTAAAGAAGTCACAATCTCCAACCAGCAAGAGGCGCTCAGCAGAAAGAAAAGCAGAGCAAAAAGGGTGCTCATCAGAAGGAAAGGAAGCTCAAGCAGAAAGACACCCCTCTCCTCGTGGAGAGGAACGAAGGACTACTCAGGTGCAGGGCAGGCTGCGATCGAGTTCACCAGCACACTCGCACAATCAGAGGTCTCATTCCAAAAATGGACGCCCAGACGCAGACAGGGACACAAGACCTGGCAAATCGCCTACCAAGGATCCCTCATCAGGAAAAGAGAATCGCTCGCCACGCCACAGACAAGGATCAAGTTCGCTGCGCCGGCGTAGTTCCTCCACCCACCAGAGAGAGCGCCAGTCGCATCAGGGAGCATCATCACGTTCCAAACAGAGCTACTCTCCTTCCAGGAACAGGTCCCCTGCAAGAAGGGGGCGTAGTCGTTCAGCGGATCACAGAAAAGACTCACCATCAAGGTAGGATTTTATTTTATTTAAAAAGCGATTTAAATTTCAGTGAAACTTTATTTTAATATGCAAATCCATTTAAACAGCTCTTATTTTTATACTGCCGCAAATAATATATAAAAAAGAAAAATAACGTAATAAAAATTCTTTTGATTTGTTAACTTGGTTCCGGTTACTTTTTTTAAATGTATATATTTTATTCTAAATGTTCTATGGTAATTTTAAACTTGATTACAAATTGAATCAAAAACTTTTTAACTTTTAATTCTTTTGTTATAAATGTTCCCTTATGGCAGTACCATCACAATGGTGACATTTTACTCAACAAATAAAAACATACAAAATGTCCATAAGTAGGGGTGCTCCGACTTTTGGGGCCGAGCTCCGATCACTAGAAGCTGTATCGCCCGATACCGATCACCGATTACAGGGCCTACTTAAAGCCTTATCTTGTAGCATTATTTATTAAACTAACAACAATGTAAACTAAGTATTGAAATTACAAGAAGAGGAATAGCATGAATTGACTGTATTTATCGGCAAGCAACATGTGCAACACGTCAACTTAAAACATAGCAGCCTATGCTTGGTTAGTAATTGGGAACAACTTAGAGCTTGACAAATACAACTAGATCGTATAAAATTAAATAAAATAACATGCAGAACAAACAGAGTCTTTGGCTTTAGAGTACTTTAACTTTAGGCTAAAAACTGCAACAAAAAAGGCTATAGTCAAAATTTTGTTTCAAGTCAGAAAAACTGAGTGCTTACTTTGGAAAACTAATTTACTTTAAACACCACAGGTAATAAATTATGCGCTAAAATGCCCCTCTGCCATGGATTGCCCCCCTACATAATCTCTATCAAATATTATATTAGGCCATAAATTCCTAGGTTTATTATCAACTATATTATTACTATTATAATTAACCCTAGGCACGTGTCAGCCGTCGAGACCATTAATACAAATTCTCATATAATGTTTATTTTTTGGCTCAATTATTTTGCAGGGATTTGTCATGTAATACAAAACTAACACTTTTATTTATCACAAACTACACTAAATAAATATTGTTTATGATGAAAACTTGCACGAAACGATTTTTATTATAAAATAAGCAATATAAAAATATACATGTATATGAAATTCATATTATTTATATTTTGTTTCCCTTATACAATGGTTTTTTTTATATTTTCCTTTTTTTATAATCAAATTAATTTCGTGTAATTTGTCATTTGTAAACCATAAACGTATGAATTTATGTTCTAATATAATATTTGAAAGAGATAATGTAGAGGGGGCAATCGGTGGCAGGGGGGCATTTTAGAGCATAACACCGGAACCCTTCGTCTTCCACAATAGACAGCGGCTGATGATCTAGGCATAAGAATTCTATTATTTTTATCTGATATTTCTTTACGCTGCTTACTGTCCTTGCAGTAGTGTTGCTGTTTTTGAAGCGTCTCTGTTACCGACGACGGAGTGAGTGGCGCGGCGCGCGAGTAGCTGAACTCTCCGGCTCTCCCTTAGCGCTAGCCAACTTTGAAAACTGCTCATGTTCCTTTACGTGACTAACCATCAAATGTCTGATGAGGTTCGTGGTGTTAAAATGCTTTGGGTGCTTCCCGCCTCGTGGAATTGGCTTGCTACACAGGTTGCAGATTGCTAATGTATTGTCTTTTTCACACAACATGTAGAATTGCCAGACCGGTGAAGCCATTTTAGCAGCGCGCAAAAAAATTGTCTTGCGAGTTTCGCGTCATCTGATCGGCTTTTTTTATATCGGCCATTATAGAGACTGCCGATCAAACTTCCCAAAGCAATTATCGGCCAATTATGATCGGCGACCGATCAATCGGAGCTTCCCTATCCATAAGGTTCAACTTGACACATTAAGCAGTTGAAGGTAAACATTTTATCTTTGCACACTTATTTTTAGGTGAGATTTTATAAGGAAATTAATTATGGTGCTCCACAAATGGTAAGCTTGGTTGTAGGATGAGCTTGGTAAAGCATATTTCTAAATGTGACCTATTATATAAAATTCACTTGTCAGGGTGTGTTCACATTTATAGTTTGGTTCTCTTGGTTAGGGCCAAAGGAAAAAATATTAGTTTTGGTTCACTAGTATAAAGTGCTGGTTTGTTTAGTGTTTATGCTGGTATTTTCAATGTTGTCCTGAGATGCAACATAGGGCATGTGAATTACATTACATGGTTATGTCATTACCAGCTGAAAAGTTTAAGAATTTATAAAATATAATGTGATACTTTGAAAATATAAAAAAATTAAATGGCAGACAGTCCTCCAGACAGCAGGAGTGCGTTCAGTAACGAAAGCACTCAAAAACATAACATTTCGGCCTCATACATTCGTGAACGTTTTGCAAGCACTCGTTATCCAACGCAGTCCTGCTGTGTGCTTCCTGTGCTCTTATTCACTGTCTATATCGAATGTCCTTGGATGTCCATTAAATTTCAGTGTTAAATTTATCTTTATTTTTTATTCATTTATTCTTTAACTTGTCCAGTGCTGTGCTAATTAATTCACTTGATTTACTCACTCCCTGGCTATCCAAACACTGCTTCTATATTAGAATTTCAAGCGGATCAGTGAAAGTTCACAGGTCCTGTCATTATCATATGCTAGCAAAGCTAACTTGGTTGGTTTGCAGATTTTTGGTCTGTGGTGTGTTCACATTTCAGTTAAACTGCACCAAAGTGTGTTTGGAAGCAAACTGAGACTGACCTTTTCAAGTGTTCACACATGGTGCTTGTTCTCTGAACAACTGCACCAGAGTTCGTTTTAATCATGTCAAACATGTCAAGTGGGAACACACCCTGAGACTTCCAGATGGGTCTCCAGTGTGCATGCACCAAAATTGTAAGGGATAAAAAAAAAAAATCTGCTTCTTGTACGTTTTCCATTTTGTGTTTTCTGTGTCTAAACCAAGCCTATCAGGCTATTTTTTCCTTTATTATGATTCTATTCTATGGGGGGAAAAAAAAAGAATCAGAAGAAATTTGTATAGCTCCTTACCCGAATTGTTGTTCACGTCAACTCCGCTCAGCTCTGCCACTGCGTGGGCGTCTTTTTATTTCAGAATCCATGATGCACTTTGGTGCTAAAGGCAAGCGAGTCCAGATTAGCGTTGGTCAATTTTCTCAATTAATTTTAGGGATGCACAATTTGCTAACAGAAAAAGGACGTTGAAATTGTTTTGTCACGTATTGCGATTGCCATTTAAATTGCGATATGATACTATCAAATGTACTATTTTATATTCAAACATATTTGTCCAGCCTAAAAGCAAATAAAGGCACACAAGAATGTTTGCCAAACCTATAAAAAAAAAAAAACATAAATTGTTGACAAACTCTACTTGAATTCTTCAGTATGCATACATAACCTGGAATAAATTGCAGCCTTTTGCACAGGTCCATAACATGATTTTAATTATGTGATTAATTATGCAGAACACCTATTAATTTGGTTGATTTCAGTTAGTTTTAATGCAATTTTTAAATGTTCTGTTTGCTATTGTACATGTTCATATACACAGAACATCCAAAAAAAAAAGAAGTTACCATTTCAGAAGGGTCAAATTACTGGCTCGCATCAAGTACAGTTAAGGAGATTTGTAATTCTGGATTTGAGTTAAGCACTGTCAAACACATTACTCTGTATTGAACTTTGCTGAACCTTCAACTTTGTGAAAGAAATGTGGTCAGAAAAAAAATCCTGAATGGAGATCACTTAAATGCTTAGTAAAAACATGGTAAAAAAATTTTGAAGTAAAAATCACAGCTATGTTTAATAATGAAAATATGAGCATATCCACACCCATAATGTGACAAACTCACTGGATAATTAAACAGGTCTAAACAGCTAAATAAAAATTGGACTTTGGAGAAATGGAAAAAGGTCAGATCTTATGTGGTCTTATAAGCTCAGATCTTTTTACTCTGACTCATGCAGTCTCTTGAACAATGGATGTCATGTCTCCTGCTTGAACTCCGAACAGGTGTAAATTAGCGGTTTATGAGTCTGGTCTTCATTTCAACATGAGAGCCAATTTCATCAGAACAGTTAATGGTTTTAGTGACATCACTTGAGGATACATCCACAGTTCTTTAGATTATTTAAAGATGCTAAGAAGAATTATATAAGTTTTTACATAAAAACACATGCCGTTAAAAGAGGGCTACCAACTTTTTAACATGACTGCGTGCATGCGTGTATGTAGAAGATGCAAGAAAATTCAAGATTCTTCTGTGCAGCATTCATGTATGGACTGACTCCTAAATTGACTTTAATTTGTAAATTGATCAATTTATTTAAAATTTATCTATATTTGCATTTGGTAATGGGAAAACGTTGCCATTCCTCTATAATCCTGCAGGTGGTTCACTCTAAACTATTCACTCGGCAGAGCATCCTGTGTTGTAGGAGCAAATTATTTGCTAAGTATGTTAACAAAATTGTAACAAAATCTGAACAGAGTTTAATACTGAATTGGGGATATTTATGAAATTGTAATACTTGAACAATCGCAATGCAAATCAATTGGTTTGATGATATTATATCAGGAGGGCCCTGGTACCTCATATTCTTTTTGTTTCTATACATATATTCACTGGAACTAAGGGGCCAAGTCCAACTCCTGTAAATATGCCCACATCCTAAGGGACTACCTTCACCAAACTTTACACTTGTCACAATGCAGTCAGACAAGTACTGTTCTGGCAACCCCCAACCCAAACTTGGTTTGCCAGACAGAGAAGCATGATTCGTCACTCCAGAGAACACGTCTCCACTGCTCTATTGTCCAGTGGCGGCGTCCTTTACACCACTGCATCCGATGCTTTGTATTGCACTCGGTGATGTAAGGCTTGGATGCAGCTGATCGCCCATGGAAACCCATTCCATGAGGCTCTCAACGCACTGTAAATGAGCTAATCTGAAGGCCTCCATGGAAGTGATTGTAACACTTGAATTCAATGATTTGGATGGGTGAGTGAATACTTTTGGCAGTATAGTGTATGTCTATATCTTTCTGCAGTTTGTGTAGTACTGGGAACATCCCACATAAGCTGCAGCTGTGGAGTTGCTCCAATACATTTGCCTAGCACCCACCAATTTGGCCATTGTCGGAGTCACTCAGATCCTTACACTTGTCCATTTGTTCTGCTTCCACCACAACTTCACGGAAGTAATATTGACTTGCTTCTTAACATATCCCACTCGCTTCCAGCAGGAACTACTGTAATATGAGTGTTTTTTTCACTTCACCTGTGTGTGTGTGTGTGTGTGTTTTGATTTAACAAATTAATGTTTGTTGATTTAATCCAACGCTACCACTTACTCTATATATACAGTATCATTTAATTTTGCAACTTATGTAACGTCTGCCATGGTCCTTGCCCACTTCTGAACACCAAAATGGTCGTTACTTACTGGATGCCAATACCAAAACCCACACTTGAAACCAGTCACAATAGCATTCGACCAAGAAACACATTGCATTATGTCTTCTTAAATAACACTGTCTCTTTAGTAATTGTTTCCAAGCAGTTCTGAATTGCCTCTGAACTGTCTGTTGTATGTCATGGTTGATGCAAGCTACAAAGCTAAGTAACTTCTAACACATGGCTGAATCCCAAATCCTTTTCTAACCGCTGAACAAGGGATGCTACACCCTATCTTTTGTGCTATTTGTGAGTCAACCACAAATTAGTTAGTTAGCTTTTAATTAGAAACTTGGCACTTCATTTTATGATGCATAAAACTCATCTCTTTTGCAACCGAAGCACTGAATGAGCTAATGCTAGCACTAGCAAACTCCACCACATCCAGCAGAAATCCTATAAATGTACACTATCTGAGGTAATCATGTTACAATAATCAATCTTCTGCAAATAAATATGCTTATTACTGACATCTATTTTTAAACACTTGTGTTTCTCTGTTCTTGCATTTAGAAGCTAGTATATACTTTATCATTGCATGCGTACATTTGTTATTTTTATCAGAATAAGGTAAATGTCACAAAAAATATATACTACCATCCAGTCAGAGACAGGCATGCATACATTGATTCTACCTATTACACACAGGCTCTGCAAACAAAGAATGCTAGTTATAATTATAATAGACGCATCTTGAGATTACGCAATCAAACCATATAACAGCAATAAATGCTTTACTGTAAACTATGTATTTAATTTCAAACATAAATTCTGACAGTTGCCTTATGCTAATAAAAATAAGTTGTACTGCCTGTTTAGCATATAATAAGTTTATTTTAAAAGTAACTAATTTTGGGGAAATGTAATTTTTGTACTCAAGTGAAATTCCACTTTCCCTTGGGTACAAAACTGTTCAAAACATGGTAATTTCAGCCCTAAACCATTGAGCGTCAGCAGTAAAAAGCCATCACAGGAAAACCGCATTAGCCCAGTCAAAAACCATCTTCATGAACATCAGTCACCATCCCCAAGCAGCCCTTAGCAACATCCTGAGGTGTGCAAGAACAAGTCCTTCAAGAAGTGGGATGCCAACTTGCATCAGACCCTCTCCTTTTGATGAGAAACCCAACCAGGAGTAGGGTTTACAGTTTGTGTCGGACACATCCTGAGGGCAGGATGGCATGGTACAAACTCCTCTGCGTCTTTGCTGTTTGTTAGCACAACACAGCATGTGAGATTCGTCTTTGTTTGGGGGTTTCTGTAGAAGCTATGTTTAAAAAAAAAAACATTAGCACCAAGTTGCTAACTTGCATAGTGTGGAAAATTGCCTTGAAGGCAGTTTTAAAGAAGTTGCACTAGGGCTCTTAAAGATTCTCATTAGTGTGGACAGTTTGTTTCTGCTGAACATATTAATGGAAATATGATGGTCTGCCCAAACACAGCTTTGTTGTACTCTGCTTTTTCTTATTGATATTAACTAATCATCTAGCTAGAAAAGTAAACAAGGCCAAACATTAATACACAGAACACTATTCCAGCTGTTATCTTAAGAAGTGCCGTGCATGTTGATGAAATTTACCATATGATCATGTCCAGCTGGCCACAAAGTAAGGATTTTGCATCCTGATTTGTGCATTTGATTGAATTTTGTCTTCACATAGTCATGTCCTGTTTATACAGTGCTAGCAGACAGGGGGTCATCAGAAATGCTTCAGCAACACAAGCAGATGTTGCTAGAGACCAGAAAGTTGCGCAGAGCTGGGTGGACTAGAGAAACCATTTGGAGAGGACATCTTATGAGTTCACAATTGGGAGAAAGTTTAATTGGGCTGTATAAGCCCTGGCCAATACAACAATGGAAAAAAGGAGAGATTTTTTTTTCCTTTGCAGTTTTGTTTGTACTGGAGACTCCTCTGAATATCTAAAAATGACTTTAAAAATACATTTTGCATTATAGGTCATTTTTTTAAGGAGGGAAATGGTGCTTTCAAAATTTTATATATATATATATATATATATATATATACACATACACGCGTCCTTTTCCAATTATACACACAATGTGGTAGATATTTATTTCATACCTAATAATAGTGTCACAATACCAACATATTTTTTTTTTGGTACTGGTACCATTATGAATTTTATATTTAAATTTTCTCTCTCTCTCTCTCTCTCTCTCTCTCTCTCTCTGAGGTAGAGATCCTGTGCATCTGTGGTTGAAAAAATGGCTAGAAAAATGAAAACCTAAATGCGTTATAGCTGAGGCTTAATTAGTTTGTGAGATCCAGAAAAAAAATTTTTGAGACTGATGATAATCTAGGACTTCGTTATGTCATATTGTCAGATTAGTTTTACATAGTTAGATCATTTTGTGTCTGTGGTAGCAAGAATAGTCATGTAGTGGAAAAATGCAGTTGAGTTTTATTTCTATTTGTTTGCAGAAAAAAATAACAATAACAGCAGCTTGCTGTAGAGTTGCTAGGACTGTGTAATCACTCATTTAAAAATATGCCTCATCAATAATCATTAATAAAATACATATGCTATAAAAGTAAATATTCTGTATTGTAATACTGCAGTATGTTAGAGATCCCTTGATGTTAAACAACTTAAATCTTTGTAGAATCTAGAAGTTTTTAGATGGTCTCTACTTCCACCATGGAAATAATTCAGTTCTCTTCTGCACATCTAGCAAGGATTATAGCCTAACTGTAGAGCATAACTTCTAATTATCTGATGGTAAAACTTGTGTACTGTAATCACAAACCCTTAAAATAACTAATATCGATTCGGCATGGTGCTTTTATTAAAAAAAAAAAAAAAAAATGCAGCTCCACCGTTTACTCATATTTGCTCACAGGTCAGTCTTGTGGTGTCTAGGTATCGATGTCTGTGGTGGAGACTGACCAATCAAAAGAGCGGAGGCATCCTGTCCCCGCCTTCAAACTGTCAAAACTCAACATGAAGACGAGCGCATGTTGAGCAGCTACAAGCACGTGTGCCCGGCTTTTATCGCGGGTGAGTTTTGAGACTAGTGCACGTGCGTGTAATGGTTAAGTTTTGAGATTTGTTTGCTCAGAGTTTTGAGACAAATGAGTCGGTTTTCTTTTTCACTTGCGCAATTGTTGATAAGAATGTAACTGACTCCATGATTGTAAAGCGCCAGTGATCATTACTTCTGACTGACTAGATTCGCTAGGTTTTAATGGGAAGTGCTCCACTCTGTGTTTGCTTATGACTTGCTTAATGCACATCATATAACAGTCAGGATTTTCCCCCTACATCACACAGTGTCACAACAGTATATGGCAGAAATACCAGTAGCCGACATTAGGCTACTGTGTATTTTCATTGATTACATTTAAGGGGTATTTCAGAGCCAATACTTAAAGGTTGCCTGATGATTATCGGATTACTTGCTGGATTTCCGGATGCTTCATCACACAAAAGAGAAACAAGCATTGGATAATGGTTGAAGAAGGTACCAGGAATATTAAGAATATTAACTGGCAGAAGTTTGATTTATCATATGATTACCTCAATGCTTCATAAAATAATGTGCATGTAGCATTAATACTTTACATTTCTATCTTTTTAATTAACTGTTCTGGGGTTGCATCCCAAAAACGGTGAAATGAAGCATTGCAGAACTACAGAAGCTTGCGGTGCCGTACCAAAGTGAAACTGTAAAATCGATTTTCATTTTTCAACATTGACATAAACCATAAATTAAAATTAATCGATAGTAACGATTAATCGCGCAGCTCTACCAACTTAGAATAAGTTGCTAAGGAGACAAATGTTGTTTTAAAATGACATTATCAGGTGTGTTTACCTGCTGAAAATGCTTCCGTGATTGGTTAGCATTGTTTTGGCACTGGCGTCCGGTAAGTAAGGTGCCTTGCCACCTGAAAGTGGCCAGGACCATGGCAGACAGACATTGTGACGTTGTGTGCAATTGTACAGTTTACAAAACTCCTTTTAACAAGGCATTTACTACACATTCACACTTTGATGTGGTAGTTAAAAAAATACATAGACTTTTGTGGGATGCGTTGCTGCAGTGCAGTGTTTTTCTGTCACAATTTGCCTGTCTGACAGCTAAAGCTTAGTCAGAATTGTCATGCTAATGGGCATTGATCTGGAGCACACCAGTAAATCTACATCATAATGCCTGAAAAGTAAAAGAATCAAGGTTTTGGCCTATAGTCCAGACCTCAGTTCAATGGACTACTTGCACGTAGACTTCCGCGTTCTTTTCAATAGGGCTCAGTCAGTTCCGGTTTAGCAATGGCTACGTT
>JAQMYI010000019.1:11233494-11246139 GCA_030014275.1 Clariallabes melas
AATTGTCAGCAAGGAATTTGCATTTGCACTGTTAAAATTTTATATAGCTTTAATGCACATACAAACAGCTGCTTGTTAATTGAAAATAAATTGATGTTTTTTTTTTTTGCACTAATAGTTTTGGAATTGTAAAGTATTTTGTCTCGTGTCAATCATATAGTCAGTTATATCATTATCGCAAATTTTCAAATATATATCGTGATAAATATTTTTGGCCATATTGCCCTGCCCTGTGTGCATGTACTGTATATATCAGTTCTTAATGTAATGACAGTTTGACAATAGTCGGAATGGTGAATGCTGTACTTCTTCAGTACAGTCATTTTGTAACCTAGATGGCTGTAAGGATCAGATGCTCTCATTTGGTTCAAGTCTTTTGGAGCTGGGAACTCTAGTAAGGTTTCTGTGTGCAGGCTGTAAATAGCAATCAAACCAGATAATTTTATTTATAATGATAGTGGAATGTTTCTTCTTTCAGGAAACGCTCTCGTGTAGATGGGACTGGAAGGTCATATGAAACCAGCCCAGCACGAAGAAGGGCCAGCCGTTCACCACTCAGACGAAGATCTCTGTCCCCGCGGCGACAGTCACGCACCTCACCGAGAAGACGGAGCCGATCTCCTTTTAGACGAAGGTCGGTGTAGTAGTTTGTTAAAAAATTTAATCACTGTTGATTACAAACAAGCTTGGAGGTCACGGTCATCTTCCCACTGTGACACCCCCAGGTCTGGTGAGAGGGATCGGTTTGGCTACACCAGAGCTCGTCGCTCCACATCTAGAGAACGTGAGCGCAGGAGGAGGCGGAGCCGAGATGAGGACAAGTACAAGGGCAGTTTGTCAGAGGGCATGAAGATGGATCAAGATTCCTCTTCGGACGATGTGTGAGTAGAAGTTGCCTGTAAACTGATATTATAGTTATACAGGAAAGCACAGCTCTTTACCCTATATTATTACGATGCACTTTAATATGTATGCTCAACATACATAATTTTTCCCATGAAACACTGATTTTGATGTCACTGAGTTGATATTAAAATAGTGTCGCTCCTGTCAGTTTCAGTAAGAATCATCAGTGTAGAGTTTCTACTTTTTTCTATAAGTAGCGCATATTTCTTATTGCTGGACACTTGAACTGCATATGTAGAGAAAATGACATTTAATTGTTGCATAGTTTTTTGATGTTATTGTTTGTGCTTATGAATGCAATTTGTTTAGGATGGAAGATTTTGATGCTGAAGAGGAGGATGAGGAGGCTCTGATTGAGAAGCGACGACAGCAGCGACTGGCTATAATGCAGGTGGGAAAAACGCCATGCTTATTATTTAAATATAATATAGTTGTCCTTTCCATACTGATTAAAACTGAAAAACTTATTTAAATGCCAACATTGTCCCCCTTGCATCATTAGAAATACAGGGCATTAAACGACGACAGCAACATGGGCTCGGTGACGTCAGAGCCGAGCAGTCCCCAGAGCAGCACACGCAGCCGCTCTGCCTCACCAGACGACATCCTGGAGCGTGCTGCTGCTGACGTTAAGGAGTACGAGCGTGAAAATGTGAACACGTTTGAGGCCAGTGTGAAGGCTAAGTACAACCTCATTGCCCTGGAGAAAGAGGGTGAGTATCTGCTTTTCTTCAACTTGCAGCAGTAATGTGTTCATTCTAATTGTAGTTCGTAATTGTTTTTGACATCCCCATGTGAACATGGAAGTCAGTGGTGTTGGGGCTCATTTTGGCTGTTTTACTTGTTTAAGTGTTGTGGGTAAAATAAAAATAAACAATTCAGTTTATTACTACTATTACAACAGTTCATACTATGTCTTTTAACTCAGTGACGCACTCATTTAATCTTTTTTTTTTTTTTCCATTTAAATTATTTTTCATTTCTAAAATTATTTTAATTTTCAATAACCAGCTGCTCTTGTTGGAAATATCAATCAGAGTTAACATAGTTAATCATATTACTAGGGATAGCACTATTACTGGGATTTTAGCAAGTAATGTTTACTATGCAAACATTAGCCAGGTTCACCAACTGTTTGTCTTTGCTGTCTGGTATTATGAAGATTCCCAATTCAATTCTGACTTGTATACATTTTTATTTATTGTAATAAACGCAATCTCAAACATCGTTGTTCATTGCACATGCAAGTTTGCAACAAAAAAGTTTACTTAAGCGTTTTTTTTTTAAAGAAGCAGGGTTGTGAACGTGAGCCGTAAAACTGACGTTCATCTCTCTTATGGGACTGTACTCTTTGTTCAAAATTTCATTTAATTTGTTTGAGCTTGACCTTGAATACAGAATAAAGTGGTATTGACGATGAGTGAGTGTTTGAGCTGTCTCTTGAAGTGGAAAATTAGACTGATTTTTTTTTGTTTGTTTGTTTTGAGTAAAATTTAGAAGCTATGTACAAACTAGTTCTGCCTTTTGTTTATTAGGGACAAATGCAAAGAAGCCTTCTGCCCCTGACATGTTTACAGAGTCAGACGACATGTTTGCTGCAGATTTTGACGTAAGTGTTAAAAGTAAAAAAAAATAATAATAATAAATACAAAAAACTGATTAACTTTTTCTTTAAACAAAAGGTGATATGATAAAAAGTTTGTGAACAATGTTTATCTTCTCTTTTTCAGAGTGCCAGGCTCAGGGCTGTTGGAGTTGGCAAAGACTTTAAGGAAAACCCAAATCTTAGAGACAACTGGACTGATGCTGAAGGATATTATCGTAAGTGTTTTTTTTTTTTGTTGTTGTTGTTTTAAAGAACTTAGACCATTTTTTGAGACTTGTTGCAAATTCAAGTAAAAAATAAAAAAATTCTGATCATGATCACATGCTGATATCAGTATTTTTGTAATTCTTTGTTTGTTGCTATACCTGTCAAATTAAACAGAATTTTATTCAATGGAAGTGTTTCTGCTATTATAAATCTGTTGATGAACCTTTTTAATTTCTTTCTCTTTGCTTTTTGTTTTATAAATGCAGGTGTGAACATTGGCGAGACACTGGATAAGCGCTACGATGTCTATGGCTACACGGGGCAGGGTGTATTCAGCAATGTCGTCCGTGCTAGAGACACTGCCCGTGCTGGCCAAGAGGTGGCAGTCAAGATCATCCGCAACAACGAGCTCATGTAAATACACAGGAATTTATCGTTAGTTATAAGTAGGGCTGGGTGATCTGGTTAAAAGTTATTTTATTTTTTTAAATGTACTACTTTTTTCAGGCTGGCAAAATAAAGACCCCTTAAATCCACTGGGGATTTTTAGTTTACAAAACTTCAATGGAAAATATTAAAAAGCAAAAAACCTATGTTCATGGCAGTAACTCTCATAATTCTCAATAACCAAAGCAGACACTAAAGTGTTGCAGTAGCAGAAGATTTCAGAGGCCAGGCAAACACCTTGAACTGATTGTTGTGTTTTGTCCTTGAACCATTTCTGCACTGTGGCAGGGCATATTAATGAAGGAGCCCACTGCCATAAGGAATACCATTAATATGAACGGGTGTTCTGGGCAGCAACGATGTTTAGGAACGTGGTACATGTCAAAGTAAATTCCATAGTCCATGGCCCTTGTCATAGTTGCTCAAATCCTTACCCTTGCCCATTATTGCTGGCTCCAACCCATCATCCAACGCGACAAAATGTTCACTTTTTAATATATCCCCACTTCCAAATGCCATAGGAAGGCGAAAGAAAATGTTTTGGTATTTGCAAGCTAAACTTGGACTGATACTCTAAGAAAGGTGAAAATTTCTTAAGGAGAATCATTACTTTTGATGAGACATGAATTCATCACTAGCCTGAGAGTAATCGTCAGAGTATGAAATGGAAACATCAAGAAAAAGTTGTTGCATACAGTTTTCTGTGATTCTCAAGGGCCAATCAGCAGTGCTCATTACAATAAGCTGCTTGTTGAAGATCGGATTAAATGCAGCGGAATATTATCCTAAGGGCATTGTGAGATGGTCCCCTGAAAGCAGCCATACAAGATTTACTTCGAATGAATTGAAGACAGCATTGCATTTGTGGAACGCAGCTCAGCCCAAAAGATTTTAAATGGTGGAATACAAAAGCTTGTTGACAGATGGACGAGGTGTATTTAAAAGCAATGAGATCATCACCAATCTTGATCATCATTGGAAGCCAATAATCAATAATTACAATTTTAGTTCTTTCTATATTGTATATACAATTTTCTAAGTAGTCTATCTATTGTAAAACAATGCACAAGTCATTCAAAATACAGTAGAACCTCGGACTGCGAGTAACGCGGTTTGCGATTACCGAGTATCATGTATCACGTATGTGCTTCTTATTTTGACGCCGAGTGTCACGTGATCACAACTGAGCCAATGTTTTTTCTCTCTTGCAGAATTCTGGGTAATCGCCTACCCTCCTGAGTCTTAGTACTCTCATAATTCTCAATAACCAAAGCAGACACTAAAGTGTAGCAGTAGCAGAAGATTTCAGAGGCCAGGCAAACATTTGAGTTTCCATTATTTCTTATGGGGAAATTCCCTTTAGTTTGAGTATTTTGAAATACGAGCTCGCTTTCAGGACGATTTATGCTCGTAATCGAAGGTTCCACTGTATGTATCTCATTTAAACAGTTAATATGGAGTAATATGTTTCTGCTACTTTTGCTCTGTAAGTCATAGTGGCTCTAATCTGAGGTGATGTAAATTGGAGATTTTTGAGGCTGGTAACACAAAATTACCACCTACTCTGTTTTGTGTTTCAGTTGAAGTGGAAGAAAGTTTATATTTGCTATTTGTCAAATTCTATTGTTTTACATTGAAAATTGTATGAAGCACCATCATGTTAACGGAACGATCTCTCTGCTCACAGGCAGAAGACGGGGCTGAAGGAGTTGGAGTTTCTGAAGAAACTTAATGATGCTGATCCAGATGATAAATTCCATTGCTTGCGCCTCTTCAGACATTTCTACCACAAACAGCACTTATGTCTGGTGTTTGAGCCTCTTAGGTACATTGTAGTACAATATAAGTATGCATGTGTGTTTGTATTTAATTGATAAATGATAAAGATGTGTAATTGAATGATTGAGATCATCAAACAAATTTTAATATTACACAAAGATAACCTGAGTAAATACAAAATGCTATTTTTAAATAGTTTCATTTATTATGGGGAAAAAGCTGTTCAACCATACCTGGCACTATGTGACAAGTAATTATCTTTCCCCCTTCTTTGGGACTCCAGCGAACCATGGTGAGAGCAATTATCCACAAATAAAGAAAACTTGGATCAGTGGTGGAGTAGCCAGCCTATCAGAATTACTCCAAGAGCACAACAACTCATCCAGGAGTTTATAAAAGAACCTAAACAACTTCTTTAGAAGTCCCTAACTGAGGCAGGTCTCTTTTCCTTCAGTTAGGGTCAGTGTTCATGAATGGCAACCATAGGAGATGTTGTCTCACATTTGGCCAAAAAGAAAAATCTTGATTATCCCCAAGACTTTTGGGCAAATATTCTGTGGACCGATGAGACAAAGATAGAATTTCGGTGAAGATGAGCATCCCGTTACCTCTGGCATAAAATTAATACCATTTCATTAAAAAAAATCATCATGCCTATAGTAAAACATGTTGGTGGTAGTGTTCTGGTCTTGGGCTGCTTTGCAGCTTCAGTACCTGAATGATTGATGGAACCATGAATTGTGTGCTCTTCTGGAAAATCTTGAAGGAAACCACATGACCTCAAAACACACTTGGGTTATGCAGCAGGACAATAATCTAAAACACATCAAGACCAAAAAATGAAGGTTTTGGAGTGGCCTAGTCAAAGTCTGGACTTAAATCCGATTGAGATACTGTAGCATAACCTTAAACATGCCGTTCATGCTCGAAGAACCCTGAATTAAAAACTGAATGGCTGAATTAAAACAATTCTGTAAAGAAAAGTGGGCAAAAATCCTCCACAGCTGTCACTTATCACAAACACCTTTTTGCAGTTGTTACTACCAGGAGTTGCTACCAGTTAAGTTGAGGGGCAGTTACTTTTTCAAATAGGGCCAGGCTTCCTTTCATAGAGGAAGTTTCAAATGGGTTCCTCTACACAAGGTTTGTAATTGTGGGGTGTATTAATCGCATAACACTTTAGTCCCCCCCCCCCCCCCTATTTAGCTGGAACAAAAAAAATGCTGAAAATTAGGATGACATTATCAAAATGTCATGGACATTTGGTGCACTGTAGATGAGTAAAAACTATTAGTGCACTTATTCTAACATACTCTTTGCAACATGGTGCTTATATTTTTTTCTCCCTCCCTTTCTCTCTCAGTATGAATCTTCGAGAGGTCTTGAAGAAGTATGGTAAAGATGTAGGCCTTCACATTAAGGCTGTTCGTTCCTACAGCCAGCAGCTTTTTCTGGCCTTAAAGCTTTTAAAGCGTTGTAATATTCTACATGCCGACATCAAACCGGACAACATATTGGTGAGCTAAACCAGGACACTCATTTTAACCAGAAAAATCATACACACAATTACTGCTCTTTCTGTACTCATATACTCTATGACCAAATGTGGACATCTGACCATCATGCTCATATGTACTTTAGACTATCCCATTCCAAAGTTGGCCTGCCCTTGTTGTTACTATAACCTTCATGTTCTGGGAATATTTCCTCTAGACCTTGGAATGTGGTTTAGTATGATTTACCCGTTCAGCCACAAAAGCATTAGTGAGATCAAGCACGGATTTTATACTTCGTTCACAGTTGGGTTTCCAAAGTTGGGACTTTGTGCAGGCTCTCAGGTTTTTCCCCAACTCGACTTTGCAAACCAGGGATTTATGTTCCTGCTCTCTTTGTGCACAGGGGCATTGTCATGCTGGCAAAGGTTTTGATCCCAAGAATTGTTTGGCAGGGAAATAGAAAGAGATACAGCGTACAAAGTCAATTTATTTGCTTTCTAGTTTGTGGTAACAGTTTGGAGATTGCCCCCATATGATGGTCATATATGTTTGACCATATAGTTAACATAGTAAAAATTTGGGGTTATTCTTGGTAGTTGGTATATCTAGGCTAACCGCTAATAAAGACACAACTGATAACATTAAGAAAATATTTATCACCCAAAATTATTTTAAAAAAATAGAACATAAATAATTGACTATTGTCTAAACCAAAATGCTTATATTACCTATAATAAATTGCAGCTTTTTGCAATTAAATAATTGCACAGGTTTGTATTGAGATAAAAATTTTTGTTTTGAATAATTGTGCAGCACCTTCCTTTAAACAAAGAAAAACACATAATGGTCACTGAAAACTGTTGGTAAAGAACGGTTGTTCAATTAGTTTATGGGTCCCATCAGTTTTGTCCATGCTGGTTTCATTAATAGTACAGTCAAATTTGTTTGTATATAGATGTTTTATGAGCACTATGTGAATATAATACCATGAAAATATCACTTTAAAGCAATTGTCTGCTGAGCCAGCTCCTGTTGTTGGAAGGGACCAGACCAGATCAGCTCTTTTCTGTCAGGAAAATAAAAATGGAACCGAGTTACATGGAATAATAGACATCTGTCATCAAAATATATGGCTCAAACCTCATATGTCTACAAGTACATTGCAAATTAGAATATTGTGAAAAAGCCTTGTTTGTTTTAAATTCATTTAAACCCAGTATCTCAAAATATTAGAATATTTCCTTATCCACAAAAAGGATTTACTTCTGAAAGGTATGTTCATTCATGCACTCACTATTTGGTCAGGCATTCAACTAGATGTTATTGGAGACTAATTCATTTTCAGCAGTTCTGTATTGTTGTCAGGTGTTTCTCATTTTACTTTTGAAACTACCCGATAGATTCTCTATGGGGTTTGGGTCAGGTGAAATGGCTGGTCAATCAAGCACTGTAATAATATTATTGGTCAACAAACCAGTTGGTGCTAGTTTTGGCGCTGTAGTTGTTGCGTGTACTGAACAAGACTGCAAGTTATCTGGTGTTTATTCTATGTAAATAACAAGTTACTCAAACACTAAAATATTTTGAGATAATGGATTTTCATGAGCTGTAAGCCAAAATTATCAGACTTAAAACAAAAAGGCTTGGAATATTTCGATTTCTAAAATAATTTTTTTTATTAAATGACCATAAATGTTTTAAACAGCATGTTTAAATAATTGTCTTGTTTAAGCGATTCAGTTGTTTACAACTTAAAAGTAAATGCATCGCTGACATATTGCACCTTAATTAAAAGTTTATTTATTATAATGGGATTTTTACTTCTAATTGTTTATCCTTTTTACAGTTTTATTTCTAATCAATGCCTTACTCTTGCAGGTGAATGAATCAAAGACTATCCTCAAACTGTGTGATTTTGGTTCAGCCTCCCACATTGCTGATAATGACATTACACCTTACCTGGTCAGCAGGTTCTACAGAGCTCCTGAGATCAGTAAGCTCACCTATCCAATTTCAAATACAAAAAAGGAATATATATAGAGAGTGTCCCTACATACGAGCGAGTGCTGGTCCAACAAACGTTGTCTACGTACTAGGATACCCAAGAATTGGCAATACACTGTACATTACAGTACAGTGGTCTTTTGAAAACGTGCCGATACTTTAACGATTCATGTTAAAATAACGAACAATGTCTGCCATCTTTTCACCTCGCTCCATTCTCTCAATTATTTTCACTTTTGTCTCCATTGTGATTGCTTGGTGCTTTTAAGCAGTACCAGCTTTATTGTGCTGCTTTTATGCTTGCTTCCAGACATCCTGGGCTGCATGTACTGCACTTGCAGAGGATGCACGCTACTCGCACATGGCAATGTACACCGGACATATGATCTAAATTCTGTGATTGAACATGTGCGCTCTCATGTTCAGATTTTTGAAAGTTTGTAACTTGACTGTTCGTATGTAGGAGACTGACTGTATATAATAAATGTAAAATTGTTGGAATGTACATGGTGCAAGGTGTAACAATATGACTTATACTGTTTTCTCTTTGCCTGCAGTCATTGGAAAGCCGTATGATTATGCCATTGATATGTGGTCAGTGGGTTGCACCCTGTATGAGCTTTATACTGGAAAGATATTGTTTCCTGGCTCCTCCAACAACCACATGCTCAAACTGGCCATGGACCTTAAAGGGAAAATGCCCAACAAGGTCTGATCTGGCTTGTGAATTAATGTCATGCTTTTATTCTTATTATGGAATGAGACCATATTTGCAGTATGTTTGAAATGTTGACATGGTATTATTTTCTGATTATTGCATTTAACAGTTTTTTGTTATTGTCTTCAGATGATTCGGAAAGGTTTATTTAAAGATCAACATTTCGACCAGAACCTTAACTTTCTGTACATAGAAGTGGACAAAGTGACTGAAAGGGTTTGTTAAAATTCCTAATGTTTATAACGTTTTGTCTATGCATAGTATGATATTTTTTCAATTATATGAATTTGTTTATTTGCATATTACATTGCAAAAGTACTTATTGTACAAAATATTTAGCTTCTTAATGCTTTTACTTATGCATACACCTCTATATTCCCCAGTACTCATGTAAAACCTCTGATTTTCTGTAGGAGAAAGTGACTGTGATGAGCACTATTAACCCAACTAAAGACCTGCTGGCAGACATGATTGGCGGCCAGAGGCTTCCAGAAGAGCAGAGAAAGAAAGTGATGCAGCTTAGGGATTTGTTCGATGGCACGCTGATGTTGGACCCTGCCAAGCGCATTAGTATAAACCAAGCCCTGCAACATTCATTCATTCAGGACAAGATCTGACCTGACCAATTTTCTTTGTTTCATGTCTCACTTTTTTAGCCTTCCACTAGAACTATATTGTCCTGCCAGTTCCTTTTTTGGATATCAACCATGCAATGCAAGTTTAGTTCTATTCCCTGTCTAATTTTCATGTTTTCTTTAGTGTAAAATAATGAATAACTGTGGAATTTGTTAAATGGTTGGAGCTGTGCTCGATAGAGGGTTCTAACCAACAGCACTGGAGTTGGACTGAACCAAGAAACTATATTCTAGAATGTTTGAAACCATTTGATTGATTTGTTTGTTTGTTTCAGTTTTCCCCCCATTTTGTTTTATAAGCATTTCTTGTTTTTCTCATTACTTTCTTTGAATGATCTTTTTATTGTAAATAATCTATTCAATGTTGCATTTTCACACAAAACGTACGTTTTTTTTTTCCTGCAGTTGTTAGGTTTTTATTTATCATCCTATTTAAACTGAGGATGTTGTCTGCAAAACAGTGTGAACACCTATAAGGCTAGTTTAAACATGATGTTTGATTATGCATGCACATGTATGAGCAGAGAGAAACATGAACGTGGCATTGTTCACATACTTGCCTGCATTCCTTATGTACACCTGGAGGATTAAAAGCAACATCCACTCGATCACACGTCACAAATGAAATATACTAGAATTTTATGTTTACTGGTGTAATGATTTCATATTTCTTTCCACCATAGTCATGTATCTTGAATCAGAAAACAATTTACTTATTTGGATCAGCCACAAACTGGCATGTAAATATTGGTAGAGGTTTCCTGGCAACAAAGGTTGGGCAACTTTTTCAATATAGACAGTTTACCATTTAATAGCTTTTTATAACAGCTTTCTTATACTTTTTACATTTACTTAAATCGATAATGACAAAGCATGTAGAAAATGCATTTGGCACAAAACTTTAACGGACTAAAAAGTATAATGTTTCTAATGCACCAGCAGCTTGCATCAGCTAACTTTGTTTTGTAAAAAGTTCAAGGTGCCATGGGTTTAAATTAAACGGTTATGAAACTGTATGTACATCAAGAACCAGGAATAACTACGATCCACCAAATTTGGCAATTTCCCGGGTCTCACTTTAAAAGCTGCATAAGATACTTGGTCCTTATTCCAATTTTTTTTATGGTGTTTTTGCATAACTATGTATTACAGGAATACATTTGAATACCAAACCATGTACAACATCTTTAAGTTTAGTAAGGTGTATTTAAAAACAAAAATGTTTGGTGAGGAGTGAGGGAACACTGGTCTTTACAATGCATCTTTGATATCTATGCAGAGCTTATGCATCTAATTAGTTCCACATCAATGGTCTAATCTATAAAGGCCTATATGGGTCAAAACTCCAAACACGGATCATATCACTTGATCTCACTAGCTGGAGTTTCATTATTTCAGAAACTCGGATGAATATTGACGTATGTAAAAGTGAAATTTTCTCTTGCAATACATTTTATACAGCACATTATTGTTAATCAAATGTTATCAGATCTAGGATAAAAAGGATGATTAATTTTATCAATTGAAATATCTTACAAAAGCAACTTTTTTGGAAAAGAAAAAATTGTCAATTTGGAAAAAGACTGTCCATTTGTTTGCAAGATTTCATTGTTAACCCCTCTCCAAATAAACATTTTGAAAAGTCCTAAAAAATAATGAACAATGTGTAAAACACAGCATGTATAGTAGATTTTGGGTGCAAATGGCCAAATGAAGAAAAGATGATCTTTTCAGATCTTTTTTTTGTTTGTTTGTTTTTAGTCTGGGGCCAGGGGTAGCTCAGTGGTTAAGGCATTGGATTACTGATTGGAAGGTCCCACGTTCAAACTTCGGCACCTCAACCATCACCTGCTCAGATGTATAATGCAATGAAATTTAAGTCACTCTGGATAAGGGTGTCTGTCAAATGCTGTAAAAGTAGTCAGCTAGGTTTTTTTCAACATCAATTCAGTTTTGTTTGTATATTAATTTTTACAATAGGATTGTGATAAAAGAAGCAGCCTTACAGAATCTTGCTCTGGAGAATCTTGATCCCAGGGACTGATGGTCCATGTATATAATGGCCAAATGACAAATGCACACCAACATTCAGACTAAACTCATTCTAATACACTTGCTATTGGCTTGACATTTTTGAGATCGGAGATTGAGATGCTCGTGCTGTATGCGTGCTATGGTGAGCCACAAGTGGTGCAGAGCACCAATTTAAGTAAGTGGTTCTTTAATGGATTACTGCACATTGGACGATCAAGTTCTGATTTTATGGGATAAAATCTCATTCCACCTAAGGATAAAGTTGGTGCATGCTGTCTGCACACAGGGACTGTATTTCTTTGACTTCTATATCTAATTTACTCCGTCCCCGAGGACAGTGTGGGAAAAAAATCTGAACTTCTTGTTTTCACATTGTGGCATTGACCCCGAAGTCTGGTTCATTTTGATCGGTGAGAACACAACCGTTCTTTTCTCAGGACCCGTCCCCTAGTTTACTTGAAAAGGTGGTCTCGAGAATAATACAGCGTGCAAAAGAACTCAAGGGCGTTTTTCAACATTTGTTTCCCTAAAATCTCAATAATATAGTGCGTTGGTTCACTTCCTCATTCTCTTCTTCATATGTTTAATGGTGGATCATAAAATGTAGTCATCTTAAGTGTGTGTGGGATGGGGTGGGATAGATGCTACCACCTCTTGGATCAGTGTAATTCCACAAGCGTACCTAAGAATGGAGACCTGGAGAACCTGGAGCCCAGGTGAAAATGCCCCATATACCGTATATATACTCAGCAAAAAAAGAAACGTCCTCTGATTTTCAACTGTTTTTACTTTCAGTAAACTTAATGTGTAAAT
>JAQMYI010000019.1:11246239-11257909 GCA_030014275.1 Clariallabes melas
TTAATTGAACATGCATGGAAAACATTGTTTAAACCCTTTACAATGAAGATCTGTAAAGTTATTTGGATTTTTACAACTTTATTGTTGAAATACACAGTCCTGAAAAAGGGGCGTTTCTTTTTTTGCTGAGTATATATATATGTATTGTATACATATATGTTTCTGTCATCCGTCAGAATTATTATTTCTAAACAAACATAGCAAATAATTCATTCCTACCACACGGGATGCCAGTGTGGGAATAGTAGGTGGGAATAATCTTAGGAAATTCTTGAAACTGGGTTTAAACATATCAAAACCTGCGGATTAATCCAGAAAAAATTCATTTTGATTCATAGATTCAAATAACTTAAGCAATTTCCCTCTGGTATTATTAAAGATGGAGATGGTGAATGAACACACAATACCATTGATTTGAAATTTTTGTTAAATATTTTCCCCTTAAACAAATGAGTACAATAGATGAAAAGCACAGACCATCAACAATATTTTTTTGTATATATTTTTTCTCAAATAACTCTTATTACCAATATCATCAAAGTATTGTATGACCCTTTAAAAAAATACTTTATTTTGAAGAAATAGTTGACCAAAAACACATTTGGAAAACAGTAAAAAAAACAAAAAAAAACTTAATAAAACAAGCATTCAGTTCTCTAAAACAATTTAAATAGTTTATTTTCATACACAGTGGTAATGAAAAGGACATTGCGGAAGATGAAATTTTGTATTATGATAATGTGGATGATTTTGTTCCACTCGATATAAAAGGGAATTTGAGTGGACATGACATAACTCGTCTAGATTTTAAATCTATATTGTAGAACTGAGAGCAACTCATTTAAATGTTATTTAATTTAATTCAGGGTTTCGTTTCACAGTTTTCAGTGTTTTCCCTAGACAATTTTCAGGTGTGGTGGCAAGACGATGATTGGTGAAAACCCTAATATTTTTGGTTATTTATATTTCATGCAACACAAAATGTTTTGTTTGTGATTTACATGTAAAGGTCAATTAAAACCAGGACAAAATTAATATGATTTATTTATTGGACACAAATAGCTGTTCAGGCTACAAATTACATCACAATTAAAGAAGTGAGAATAAACTTTTGTTTTAAGAAAAGTAATTTAAAAAATTCATACAAATTCATACAATAACTGTAAAATAAAAACATGCTATATCATATAATTTCACATCATATCATAATCCCAATTCCCCCAAAAATGTCAATAAAACCAAAAAGAACTCATCTGTTAAGTCTCTTCACCTTTATATTATATTAGATAGAGAGCGTCCTGACCAAATTTCCCAATGTGTGGTATAGGAACTGCACAGTATCCATCCACAAGACAGAGCAGCAAGCTATGTAAATATAACTGCTGATGTATCTGGACACATCTTCAGTAATGTACCTGGAATCATTGGGTGTTTCAGGTCTTTCAACATCATACACCCTCAACCAGGTGACCCAGCCGGCAGATTGTGCCAATAGATGAAACTGGCCAATGACACCTACTACAACAATCACAGCATTGACAAAGCCACTAGCAAACCCCCTCACACTCATCCCATGGTCTCTTGACTCTCTTGCATGTGTCAGAAGATACAGGAGCATCTGTGTCACCATAAGCAGACTCCACAACCATTTCTACATGGAGATTGTCAGATTACTGCTGCATCTCAATGCTCAAATTGACTAATCAAACACCTAACCCCATATGACTCAAGAACCAGTGCACACCATACTGTACTTCACAAAGCTGCATCAAGACTCTTTAAGGAGCTCTGTGCTTTTTTCTGCTATATATAATGTACCTATTGCACCTCCACTACTAAATACTTTACAGTTTACAGTCCATGTTCTGTGTTTTTATTGTCGTGTATATTTAATGTCCAGTTCTGTGTATTTAATTCAGTTAAATAAATTTTTATTTGTATAGCAGTTAAACAATGTACACTGTCCCAATGCAGCTTAAATATTTTAAATGTTACAAAATGTATGCTTTATATATTGCCTGAAAAAACCTTGAGACTCAAAAGGGAACACATACTCATTTGGGTAACAGTGTATACCACAATCATTAATAAAAGTATGACGTCTGCTATATGGGCAATGTGCAATTGTATAACAGGGAAGTAATTTTTATTTAACATGAAGTCCACTTTGATGAGGTTAACCAGCTGAGGCTAGAGGCTGTCATGTGTTACACTAAAATAAATGCTAAGTTAATTTAATTAAAGTACCATATATTAATATAAAATACATGGAATTCCATGGTATGAGCTTAAATATAAAAGCAGATGTTATGTCGAAGGCTTATTATTTAATTTTCCTTCTAATATGCAGAAACAAGCCCTGATGTACAGTATTTTGACTTAGTGTTTATTTAAACAAAACCCCAAACAAGCACAGGGATGGTACTGTATTTTGTTTTCTTCTCCACTCAACCTTGGGGGAAAAACAATTCTTCACTCTGTCCATCATATGTCTGACTGAGGATTTCACCCTTGAGCATGGCTTATAATAGTTTATAATATCGGCCAGAATTAATAAAATATGTTATTTACCACTCTGACACATTGGAAGAACAGCCAAATATCTTGTGTGTTTCTGTGTGGGTTAATAATACTGTATACATAAAAGCTTAGGTTCAATTCCACTTATGTGCGATTTACTGTACTTTAAATTATTTCAGCTCAAATTACAAACCGAGTATATTTGGTCTTTATGTATAGGTAGATAGATAATACTTAAATATACTTTTCTTAAGTATATCTTGATCAACATACTGTATTAAGCACAAGTATAGGCTAAAATATACATAAACTTTTATGTATACTGGTCAGTTTAAGCCAAGTTTACTTAAATATATATATTTTTTAGCATATCACTGAAGACAACCAAGTCCCACAGCATTGAAGCTATTAGCATGAAACAATATTGTGAGTCCACTTACAGTGGTACCCTTAATTAAAACATCTTCAGCAATCTTCAGGGTCACCTGTACAATTACAATACTAATATCCAATGCCCCTCACTGTCCCTAGTTGGAGGTTCCTAGTTTGATGGATAGACTGTAAATATATACTGTACTTTATAGTTTTATTGGCATATTTAATTTTCTTGTTTTGTGCAAAAATATTTTTGTCCCAAAAGATATATAATAAAATTGGGTAGTACAGGCCTAACACTTCTGTTTGTTAACCTGTGTTTTTATATAGTTATAAATTGTATGATTATTAATTAATTTTTTTGTCCGAAAATGTTAGTGCAAAGGAATGGCAATTTTCAATTAATTATTTTTTTTATTTATTTAGTGGGGAGCTGAAAGAGAGTTCACCCAAGGCACGATACGCACTAAATCTACCACTATTCCTGATGTAATGCAACATTTATTATTCCAAATTGAATAATGCTTGTACATTACTGTGCATTTGTTTATGAGAAAAGGAGGACAAACGTGTGTACTTTTTCCAGTGTTCAAACTTAAAGTCACACATCCTTTGGCACAGTTTTTGATCATTAAAAGATATTGTGAATTTAAATGTGATTGTGATCACTTAAACACAGTGGCGACTGGTGCAAAAAAAAAAAAATTTGGTGGGGGGCAAACAAAATTAAAATGATACTTTTAATAATCGCCTGTAAATAGCTATTTATCAGGTGATTAAGCATCATTACTACTAGTATAAAATAAAGGCATGACTCACATCGCATCCAGTCAGGCAGCTCCGCTTGCCATAAGAAGTGCTGGAAAAGCACCGAGTGTAAGCTCGGCCGTGATCACTTGATCACTGCTTAATTAGAAGTTTAGGTCGATCTGGTCCAAGCTCTTTAACTTTTTTTCTTCCTTCGTCTGATCGCCGTGCGAAGGGGTATTTTAGCAAAGACCTGACAGAATTTTCTCTCATATTTAGCTGGTTTCCATGTCAATTCCTATTCAATACATTAACTAACAATCTGCTGAGCGTTAATAAGAGGGAATGGTCCAATCACATGAGCCCAAATATTTAAAAACAATATTGATTCGATAAGAACAAAAGTGGGAGTGTTTTGACCAGCTGCCACTGCTTAAACACTTGGTGAAATTGCTTCGTAAAAAAAAAAAAAAAATCAAGAGCAGAAATCACAGCTATCACAGTGGGATAAGAGCATTTTAACATGCACACTGTGACAAAAACTAAAATAAAAAAGAATTAGTCAAAACAGCTGTGTGGAAGAAAACCACTTGTTAGTGAGACAAACCTGAAAAACACTTCAATTTGCTAGGGAACATAAAGATTGGACCTTGGAGAAATGGAAGATCATGTGGTCTAATGAGTCCAGATTTACCCTATTTCAGTGTGATAACAGTTGGTCATAGGCTCTAGGCTTATAGGGTTATAAAATAATGTCAGCGGTTTACATGAATGTGTTGAATGGCGTGGTGATCCCAATCAGTGTATTTTTTTTTCTTTCCTAATAGCATGAGCATAATTCCTGGACGAATAATCACTCACTCACTCACTCATCGAGACTTAGGGCATGAGGCGAGGTACACCCTGGACTGGGTGCCAAATGCCAATCTATCGCTGGACAACACCAATTAGCCTGGTGCATGTCCCTGGACTGTGGGAGAAAACCGGAATACCCCGGAGGAAACCCACCAAGCACAGGAGAACATGCGAACTCCAGGCACACAGGAATTGAACCCCGACCCTGGAGGGGCAAATACGAATTCACCAGCCTCAAACTGTGAGCACGATGAATCATTATTACGCATGAACTGGCCACAACAATGTCTTGACCTTTTGAAAGTCTTTGAGTCGTGCAGAAGAAGACTCTGTGAAGTGGTTCGACACATTCGGCATCAGTACAAGTTTTCAGCGAAAATCTAATGCAGCTCTGGACAGAATTAAATGCTGCGACGTCGTGAGATCAACACCACCGCAAACGCGCGTAGTCATCAAAGCTAAAAGCGGCCCGATTAAATATTAGAGTGTTAGTTTGGAGGCCAGACAGTGTGTGATTCCTACTACAGTTTATTTTAATACATATTGCACTCAAGTTCGAATTCGGACCAGTAAAAATGGATTATCACTCGTTCTACATTTAACATTTAATATCTCTCGCTTATAATATACACAGTGTAGCGGCTAACTTTCTACCGGATGTGAGCGAGTGTCTGTAAGACTCCTCAGTGACTAGGACCTCCTCTTCGGGCCTTTCACATTTTCACATAGGCACTTAGCGGGAAGGGAAGGAAGGAGGGAGGGGGAAACGTATTAAATGTCGACTTTTCCCTCTAAATCTGATCACACAAACATTCTCTGCTGTTCCATTTACATTCAACTCAGGCGGCTGCGCTGCATTTGCCGCTTCCTAAAGCAAAGGGTCAGGGCTTGTGTACTCAACTGACAAGAAGTTGACAGGCGTATTGGGACGCGGCCGGTATACATAACGGTCCACGTCCACGCAAACGGATACTCTTGAAAAACTTTTCTTTTAAAGTACGTGTTGGTTCAAGTCTTTGATTCGTTCGCGAGTGGCAGAACCAAAGATTTTGAAAACATGTGATTATGATTCCTATATGTGGGATTCTCCTGCCACATTTTGATCTGCGTCAGGAATCTCGCTGTTAGCTGTCACCAGTCTCGACATTTGGACGGTCAGTTCCTCGTTACTTCGAGCTTTTTCCTTCGTTTGAGACGTCCATGTTTGGTCATGTAGGATAAAAATACGTGCCTTTTAAAGATTTGGGGACTTTATGGAATGGCATCGGCGGTGTTTGAGGGAACCTCCCTGGTCAACATGTACGTGAAAGACTGCTGGGTTAACGGCATCCGTAAGCTGATTATAAACCCACGGGGAGAGGAAGAGGAGTTCTTTGACATACGGACCGAGTGGTCGGATAGAAACGTCTTGTACCTCCACCGGAGTTATGAGGATTTGGGACGACTTCTAAAAAGACTTTTGGAATGTTTCCCGGAAGACAGGCGAGATTTGTCGAAGTCTCCTCTTATAGAAGGTTCGTATAAAGTTTTATCCGCACTGACTGAAGCACGAGCCGACAGAAGCCCTGATGGTATAATTAACTTCAAATTCAATTCCTTTAAGGATATAACATTTATTTTCTAAATATTTAAGCATTTTGTTTTCCCCCAAACGGGAGATTTTGCTATTATTAATAGAGCAATTTCTTTGTTATTCACTCCCTCGAATTATCAGTCACAGGTTTGTATCTTACATTAATACACTCACTATTACATCATCATATATTGATGTAGCAATTGTAAACTGAAGAACTGTGATGGATAGTTTTTTGTTCATATTTCTATGAAAAATTATTGATTTTGTTCAACAAACAATCAAAACAAATATATTATTCTTGGAAAATGTTTTATGATTATATTACAATTATTAGGTGTACAGTAATTAATAAGTGTACAAACTTTGTATACATGAGAACAAACAAGTGCCTGGTGGTTACTATAAAAAGCCATGATGTATGTATACACGAAAGTTGCTGTTTTAGAAGGGTCATATTATTTGCCTACATCAAGCAAAGGGAACATTTGGGTTAAGAATGGTTCAATACATTATTAAAACCTGAAAAGTCAATGAACTGTCAATGTCACCGAAGAAATGTGGTCTGAAAAATGTATTGTGTAAATGTATTATAAAAAGCTGTGTGACCATAAGACACCACTTGTTAGTGAGACTAATCAGAAAAAATGCGTCAAGATTGGCATATAGATTGGGTTTTGGAGCAATGGAAAAAGTTTATGTGTTTTGATGATTCCAGAAAAAAGAAAAGGACATAAAACCATGCAGGCATCATGCACTTTGCACAGTGTACAAGCCTCTGGAGGTTTGGAGGTGTTATGGTCTAGGGTTGCTTTAATTGGTAGAATTGGTATATAATGAATCTACAATACACCTATACAAAATGTAATTTATTTCACATTTCATACTTTCACAGTTTCACAGTTGCATTCAGTGGTGAAAGAAAACATGTATTTTTACAACAATAATTTAACAAGTATAATTCAAATAATTGTATACAAATTATTTTACATTTCATATTTAAATATTTTACTTTTACAATAATACCAACAACAGCAACATCAATTGTAATGATATTATTATTATTATTATTATTATTTATTTTATTTATTTATTTATTTATTTTTTATCATGCTCACAGTTGCTGAAGACTTTGGAGGCCACTAATATTTGATAAGTTTTTTTTAAACTAACTATGGATGACAGAGATATGTGCTAATCAGAAAAAACAGAAGTGAAGTTAGTATGTATTGTATAAATGATGATGTACAATTGATTTTTAAGTGGGAAAACTAAGGGTGTGCCAATTGATTGGGCGCCGAGTGATGCGATAATCACTTAATTTTTACGGTTTGACTCTCAACTGGTTGATCACATAAACCGATACTATTGGGATGATGCAAAATACACGAGTCCACATGAGTTGACCCTCACTCAGCCACCTACAGCAGAAGCCCTCAAAACGCTTGAGCCTCACTCTGCAAAAAGTAAATAGACTAGAGCTATTATCACAAAAATATTTCTCAAGAGAGAAATAAAGATGGCTGGGTAGCTGGCCAAGGTAGCAGTAGCAAAAAATGCAGAAATTCTGATATTTGTAAAGAAATGTCTGCCCTCTCTGCTTACTGTACAACCAGACATCTAAGTTTTCTTGCACTGAAATTATTTGTTTTCATTGAAGTGTTATAAAATAATAATACACCAGCTGTCACATTCCACACAAAAATATGTTACTTTCAAGCAGTATAGAGAATGAGTAAGTGAGTAAGTTTGTTGTAGGCAAATAGAGTGACAATAAGATTATAACCAATAAGATTATTTTGTTAGTGGATAAACTTCAAATTTACAACATAAGCATATATGCCACCTGCCTAATATTAAATAGGTCCCTCTTTTGCCAAAACATCCCTGACCCCTTGAACCATGGACTCCTCTGGGTCTCTGAAGGTATGCTGTTGTATCTGGCACCAAGTCATCTGTAGCAGATCCTTTAATGTAAGTTGTGAACTTGGGCTTCTACGGATTGGGATTGTTTTTCCAACACATCCTATAGATTCTTGATTGGATTGAGATCTGGAGAATTTGGAGGCTAGGTCACCACCACAAACTTCTTCTGTTCCACATTTTATTGTGGCTGGGCGAATTATTCTGCTCAAAGAGGTAACTGCCTTCAGGAAATACTGTTTCCATGAAGGGTTGAACTTTGTCAGCGACAAGGTTTAGGTAGGTGGTGCATGTCAAAGTAACACCCACAAGAATGGCAGTCTCAATGTTTCCCAGCAGAATATTGCCCAAAGCATCACACTGCCTCTGCTGGCTTTCTGGTCAGCGTTTGCACCTCACGTGCATCAGAGGGCCATGACTGCCCATGACACTGACTGCCCATGTTGTCAGTTCACTTGTTTTACTTGCTTGGATCACTTTTGGTAGATCCTGGCCATGGCAGTCTGGAAACACCACACAAGTTAATTTTAGTCAATTGCAGTTAATTTTAATTCGTCATCTGTCTCTTTAAACCTAGATTATGAGTTTTATTATGCTTGTTACTATTAGTTTAAGTCTATATTTGCCTTATTTTCTGTAATTTAGCTTGTATGTCTATTTGTACGGTGCACAGTGGTGTAGTGGTTAGCACTGTTGCCTTGCATCCCCTGGGTCCGGGTTTGATTCCCGGCCAGGTTCGATTCCCGTCTCTGTGTGCATGGAGTTTGCACAACCCTAACCCTGTGCTTGGTGGGTTTCCCGGCAAAGACCTGCAGATTAGGATAATTGGCATTCCCAGATTGGCTGTGGTGTGTGTGTGCGCCCTGTGATGGATTGCATCCTGTCTAGGGTGTACCCTGCCTCATGCCCTAAGTCACCTGGGATAGGCTCCAGGCCCCCACGAACCTGAATACAGGATAAAGCGGTATAGACGATGAGTGATTGAGTCTTTTTGTACATTCTTTAGCTTGATGATTTAGTAAAATCTGATTCCTTCTGTTATAATTATACCTCATAAACTGAATTATAAATGGATCACTCCCAAATGAAAAACCTTGAACACTCTGCTACTATATGATGCATGTGTTATGCAGCCAAAGGCAAATGGCACAGGAAGTGGATACAGGAAATCAGTGTTTCCCTAGGAAATCCTGTCAAGAAGCTCTAAAAACCACAAAACACATATGCATGTCTCACACACACATATGACATATGTGCCATCCTCTGTCCACCCTTAATTGTAATTATTTCGTATGAGTATGAGTATGAGTAGTGATCTGCAAAGGTTAAGATTAGAATTTTTCAAAATCAATCTCTGGTTGTCAACATACAGGTTGTACTTCTCTGTAATTTCTGTCCTTTGAAGTGTCTTTGAAGTGGCTTGCTTGGTGTATCAGAAGTCCAGTGTTGTAGCCATGGATGTCTGTATTACTTTACCATCACTGCCACGAGGAAGATACACAACACTGCTTCCCTGTTTACTTTTCTTTTGGAAATATTACGGTGAGGTGCATGTTAGCTCCCAAATTACTGTATCATGTCTGGTTTCACAGAACAAATCTGAGAAGTTAAGTGTTTTTCCCCTTTGGCTACTTTCCAATCGACTGTACTGGTAAATTGCTGTTCAGTATTTATACTTATACAGCAATAACTTGAAGTAATCGTTTCGTGTATAACTTAATCAGTCTCTCACATCATGATGGAGAAATTTTGGCCCATTATCCTTTACAACATTGCTTCATTTTATTGAGGTTTTTAGGCATTTGCTTATGCACAGCTCTTTTAAGGTCCTGCCACAGCATTTCAATTGACTTCAGGTTTGGACATTGACTTGGCCATTTCAAAACCTTGATTATTTTTTCAGCACTTCTGATATAGAATTACTGTTGTTCTTTGGATCATTATCCTGTTGCATGACTGACAGATTGCCTCATATTTGTGCCAGGTCCTGTGGCTGCAAAAAAAGCCCAAATCATCAACCCTCCACTTCTGTGCTTGATAGTGGATCTGAGGTGTTTCTACTGAAATGACTTCACGTTGGTCTCATTTGTCCATATGACATGGTTCCAGAAGTCTTGTGGATTGTTTGTGTGCAGTTTTGCAAACATCAGTTGTGCTTCCATGTTCTTTTTAGATAAAACAGGCTTTCTCCTGTCAACCCTTTCAAACAAACAGGGAATCCTCCCTCATTGTGAGTGATATCAGCTAGCTGGAATTACTATGGAGTCATACTGTGTTATGAGGCTGGGATTTCAATATAGCAGCAGACGTGTTTAAGTTAATATAAAGTCCACTCTCATTATGGGAGGCTCAGTTCCAAAACTGTCTGTGGGAATTTCAGTCCTGAACTTAACCTGGACCTGGTTAATTAAGCTTGTATTAAATGTGTTTTCATAATTAGATGTGAGCACACTCAAAATCCTTTTATGTCAATGGCCCCTTTGTTTTATTGGTCAAAGAAATATTGTGTGTAAAACCAAGAATGACAAAACCTATTTTGGCCATTTGAAAGCAAAAATAAAACCATTAGAATGTACTAAAGTCATATTATTTCTAAGATTATGGAAATTATAAAATCTAATATAATATAATGGTTATAATATTTAGTAGCTGTACCACATTCAACCCCTTCAGTGACATTATCTAAGTAGAGTCTGTATAAAGATTTTCTTTACTTTGTCATTATAAACTTAAGGGCCATGATTACAATATGCTATTTGGTATTAATATAATATATTGGTGCATGATTTCCATTAAAATGGGTCTGTCAACACCCATGATCACTCCTGTACATTAAAAAGTGTTTATGATGTCTTTCTGAATCAGGTTATGTGTCTTCTCAGTAGTGAGACCAGGAGAATACCTACACAATATCCTTTGAATATCCTTTGTACGAAAATAACATATTGCATATGATGATAGTCTTGAAGTTTAAAGCTTTAGAATATGTTGCACAACATGGGCAAGAGTGTAAAAGTCCCTAAGAACCATCTGTGATAAGTAATTGTTTTTTGTCACTTTGGCCTGATGTCATGAGTATGGGTCTGCACTAATGATTAGTTGCCCCATAAGACTTGAGTTCAGTCGTTGTGACACATAGCATATTGCATGTTACAGTTTGGTCAGTCGAGTGGTGTTACTGAGTCAGACATCAGCTCTATGGTCATTATCGTTGTAGTCATCTCTATAAAAAAAAGAAAAGAGTGGTTGAGGCTGCTATGAATAAGCTGCACCACAGACTTAGTCTGTGTCATGTCTGTCTCATTTCCTGTGAAAATCTTTTCCATTTAGTGAATACTGAGTTGGGGACTTTTATGATATTTTATGTGATATTTTATGATTTATGACTCCATAATTTCTTTTGATTGTGAAAGATGTGCTTTGTGACAATGACAATTAACAAATATTTAACAATTAACAAATATTAACAAATAAAATTGAATTAAATTTATTGCTTTAAATAGATAAACATAGGATTTTTTTTTTTTTTTTTTATCCTTTCACTGGTCTTCAGCTGAAATAAATGTTCTATATTAATTGTGTATTTTGTATGCTGTCCATTATGGAATAAGATCACTGTCAAAAATATTCGTGCGTAAAAAAAAGATTTGTGTGTAATTCTGTCTTTTGTCTGAGTT
>JAQMYI010000019.1:11313968-11324252 GCA_030014275.1 Clariallabes melas
CGCACACACGCACACACACAGACACACACACACACACACACACACACACACACACACAGGGTGGCCCAAAAGTAGGGATCCACAGGAATTTTCCTTCAGATCATTTTCATTTTATTTCAAACCCAAGATGGCTTTTAAATGAACAATAAAAAACCTGAAAAGAGACCTAATACGACTCAACTTTTTTGCCTTGGGGTCATCTGAGGTCAGTAGCTTTTTTTGTCTCAGAAACACACACCCCAATGCACAGAAAGAGTACTGTAAATCATATTTTCATATAACATAAGTACTAATGTATTAAGAAATCTTCAAAGTTACCTAGGTGAACAAAATACACTTTAGTGTATTTCAAAATTTTCTAATCTTCAATAGTACGTTGCAAATATTAGTTGTGGTGTTAATATAATGTATTTCAGTGGCTTTAAAAACATGTTATAATATACAGTACTATACTGTACTGGTAACACATGCAATACAGTAGTAAAGAGGATTGTTTGCAGTAATGTCTAAGTGGGTTAAGGCTCTGGGTTATTGCTCAGAAGTTTGCCGGTTCAAACCCCAGCACTACCAAGCTGCTGCTTTTGGGCCCGAACCACATCTGCTCCAGAGATGCCATTATCATTGCTTTCCAAGCAGGGATATGTTGAGAAAATTCCACTGTGCTGTAACGTGTGTGTGACAAATAAAGCCCATTATCTACTTTCATGGTCAAAGCTTACCACACCCTCTTTTAATTCCATACGTTTTGTGTAAAAACATACAGTAAGTCATCTCATTGTAGCTGAACACAAACTTTTTCACTGCCATTATTTACAGTATTTAACAAAAATGAAGCCAAAATGAAACAAAGCATGTGGGTAAAACTAAGTACCCCCTTACTGATCCCTTTCATTGAGTTCGCAACTCTATATACCTGAGTATTCTAGAGGCAAATGTGAGTCCAGCTGTTCAGCAGCTTAAGACCATCTGTTTGACAGCTTGGTCAAAATTTGGTTATGCAATAAGAAAATGATACCAAGTATACTAGTAAATGTACGTCAGAATGTCTGAAAAATGAAACAATCAAGGTTTTGAAATGGCCTAGACCTTAATCGAACTGAAATGCTGTGGTGGGACCTTAAGAGAGCTGTGCATAAGCGAATTGCCAAAAAACTCAAAAATTCGTCTTCTTCTTTAAGTTTATCTTCAAGTTATTGCTGATAAATTTGGATTTATTTATTCATAGGGGGTACTTAGTATTGCCCATATGTCTTTTCTTTTTGGCTTCTTTTTTGTTAAATAAATAATGACCGTGAAAAAGGTTATATGTTGTTCACCTGAGGTTGTATTTGCTTAATATATTAAAAGAAATAACATTTCAACACTTGAAATATATCAGTCTGTGTGTAATGAATCTATATAGTACAAGTTTTACTGTTTTTTTATTGAATTACTGAAGTAAATCAACTTTTCAACAAATCATAAAATACTGAGTAGAGTTCATACATTTTTCTTTCTTTTTTTCTTTTAATACAACATAACACAACACTAAAAAAAGAAGTGACTAAGCAATAATCAGCACTCTTGGCTTTTCATTAGGCTGCTCTATTTTTGTGAAATGTTGCATTGATTTTGATCTATTTCTCATTTGGTTTCACATTAAAATTACAGAATTTGTTCACTATTTCATATTTTTTTTAAATCAGTATTTCCTCTCTATTTTGTTCAATATTTCATTGCTACCAATAAACATTTAACAAAAATTAAATTCATTGATACTAAACCTGGTGTACAATTCATTGTGTGATTGCTTCAGGATATGAAGTTTTCTTTAAATCTGTAACTGCATGCTGACTCTTGAAAACATGAACATTTGTTAATCTTCTATGCTAGATAGCAAGAATCAGGGTGACAGTGTGTGTATGATGGTAAAACAGCAGCTGGTACAACAGTTCCATTTACAGTACATGCTCCCACTCACTCAACCCGAAGCTCCTGACCATTTAAAATTGCCCTTTCTACTTTTCTCTGGAAATTACATTAAGCATAATCAGCACCATTTATATTCCACCTCAGGTTCACATGAACACTGGCTAAGGTGAACTTCATGAGGCTCCTACTCAACGACAGAATCAGGATGAACAAAGCAGGCTAGGTCACATGCTGAGGACCAACCAGTGGTCACTGTATGACCATCGGCAAGACAGACTCAGACGTGTTTTCGTACAGCTCTGATGACATTTGCATGTTCATGGAATAGGTCATGGGCCATTTATCAGGAAACTGGTGGACAATACTGTCCAAAAAAGCACAATCATAATATTTCCCAAGCCGGACCATATTCAATTAAATAGATTTTTATTTGTATAGAGCTTTTAACAAAGCTTTTTTTTTTTTAAATAAGCTTTTAATTGTCGCAAAGCAGCTTTACACAATCAAAAGAAAATTAGGGAAATTTGTATGAACTGTGATATGAACATATAACTGCCTCTAACACAGAGCTCACCACTGGGATTTTGGACAAATGCAAGGGTGTGTCCTAGAAATTTAGCAGGGTGGTGAGGAAGGCAAAGTGGCACTATGAGAGGAAACTAGCCAAAGTTGCAACAGGGTGGCTCTCGGAGCCTGGGGCAGGGACTAAGAAGAATTATGACACAATTCAATTCAGTTCAATTGCATTTATATAGCGACTATATCAAGGGTAATTGTCGCACAGCAGCTTTACAGAATCAAAATACAGTATATATAAAACATCTGTCCCCGGGGCATTGGGGGCAAGGAAGAACTCCCTGAGATGACAATAGGAAGAAACCTTGAAAGGAATGAAACCGAGAACGAGAACCCATTTTCATTTGGGTTATACCAGATAGATAAATCAGCAATTAATTGGTCGGTCATGCTGTGTGCTATGTGGAATTTTAGTCCTAAACTATTGGCGACTTTATCAGAAGCGAAAAAGGAGGAAAAACTCCTTGAACCAGATGTGTTCAAAATCATCTTTATGACCAAGTGGAACCATCCCCAGACACCACAGGCCGTCCTCAGCAGTGAAGTCATGCGAACAAGATTTCCAAACAGAAGCAGGTGACCATGATGTGTAGGACACATACAGTACAGAGGCCAAAAGAGGTTGGGATCACTGGTAACTGAGGAGTACCATGTGTAGATTGACACAGAAAGAGAGAACAGTTACAGTGTATATTTTGTGTGAGCATAGACTAAGGCAGGACTATCTATGACAGCATACAGTAACTAAAAAGGAAAGCCAGAAGGAAACACAGTCATGAGGGCCCCTAGGAAGTAAAGAACCAACACCCTCAACATCAACGGACATGAGTGATCAATAAGTGTGGGGGAAGACAGCATTCAAATATTCCAGTTCTTAATACAACTCTATGGGTCCCCCAGACCTGCACCTTTACCTCCAAACACAAAGTTATTAACAATAACTTGGGTAAATAGATAATTTTTCAGCCTAAAACTCTAACAGTCCTGAACATTAATTGGAAGGCTGTTTCATAACTTTGGGGCTCTGTAAGAAAAAGTGCTTTGCCGTTCTGTAGTTTTCATAATACGAGGTACCAACAAGCAGCCAGTACAGTTTAATCAAAGTAGGTGTGGCAGATCATAAAAAACAGCTCACACAGGTAAAATGGTGCGAGACCTTTAGCGCTTTATAGGTCAATAGTAGTAAAATCAATGCAACATTTTACTGGGAGCCATTGCAGTGTGGATAAGATTCCGCTGATGTGCCCATACAGTATCTTTTGATTCTAGTAAGGACACTGTGTGCTGCACTCTGAACCAATTAGAGCTTGTTTATGCAACTAGTAGAAAAAACATACGGCATTACAGTAGCCAAGCTAGAAGAAACAAAGTATGAACTAGTTTTTCCGCATCATGTAGTGAAAATATAATTCTTACCTTAATATTTATTATATAGATGAAAGAAGGCTATCCAAGTAATGTCCATCACATGCCTTTTTAGGCTGGCGTCTCTTATCTGAATTTGCTGATACATACAGTACAGTCATGTTCTAATGTTAGTGCCCCTCTTTTTATAATTCTATGTTTTTGTTTTGTCTGAAAAACCTAATAAAATTGATTGTGGTGGGTTTTAGTATTAGCCAAATGCAACCTCAGACAAACAACAACATTGTAGTGATAATGTAGCTGCATGCAAATGGAGTGTGTCAGTACAGGAAACACGTTCATGATCTCGGAGCATGACATGAGGATAGCCTACAGGAGGATGAACACCAAGAATGTCTAGACCGCATCTTGGGTCAGTTCCTTACAGTCTTAGCTGAGATGTATCAAAATTAACAATCAAGTAACACCTTCATGAATGTAAATACAGAGAGAAACCACTGCAAACCACTGAAATTGAAAAAAGGTGTACAAAGAAAAATGAAGTCAGGAAGAATACCAAATCATCTGTCATAAACAGTAGAGGCAGTGTTATGGTATAGGCTGCCAATGAAATTAGGGCAATGGTGTTTATTTGTGTCTGCCGATTTTTACTTAATGAAAACAAAACTGCTGAAAGCAAGATTCTAAAGAAGCACCTAAAAAAAATTGACCTTGGTTAAAAATTTCTAAAACTACACATTTTATTTTAAAAAAGAAAAGAAAAGTGAATAATAGTGTGTGTGTGTGTGTGTGTGTGTGTGTGTGTGTGTGTGTGAGGGAGAGACAGAGAGAAAGTCTGTGGGATGTTTGAGTACAAATTTTTGCTCCCACATTTTCCTCAGTAGTCATTCAGGTTATGGGTTAAGTGATGCCATATGTTGCTGAAGAAGCATTTAAAGTCTGAGTACTTCTTTCCACATTTACCATGACTGATTTGGCCAAATAAGTCCACCCCCAACACACACACACACACACACACACACATACATTCTCACTCACTCAATAAATCCCTCATAAGTTTCCTTTACCTTATTAAATTAAATGATAAAAAAAATAGTTCATGAGGAAACAACAGTGATTGCCATGTCTTGAATACAAGACATCATCTCTCAGGGTGACATATTTAGTAGTTAACTATAGTAGCCTTATTCAGAAACTGACACAAGACATACTCTTGAATATTATTTTCCATAAACCTGTATTTAGTGTAATGAAAAGACAGACAACTATTTTGTTTTTTTTGTTTTTTTACTTAAATATAATTTTAGATTTTGCCTATGACAAAACCCTAAAAATATTGCCTTCCATAAACCTTATAACAGCTTTTTAATAAACATCAATATTTTTATATTTTTAAAGCGTTAAAAACACCTTAAATGGCAGCACATAAGTGAACACTCAGATGGACTATATATTGATTAATTAAATATATGCATCCCCGGATTCATGGATTGTTTCGACTTTCTCCCTATATCGGGTCTCATGAGCAGACTCTGGCTTTTGTGTTCTTCTTCCTGCTCACACTTCTGGACCTGTGTTTCACTGTCTAAAACAATAAAATTCAGCGTCAGTTGTAGGCTTTTATTATTATCGTACTGTATATTATTACTATGTGTGTGTTTGTGTGTATTGTTTAAACATAAAATTATTTAAGCACATTATTGTTGCTCTATGTCCTAAGGTTAGAGTTAGGTTTCAGAAGAATTTCATATGTTTTTGCTACAACTGGAGTTGTAATTATGGTAATATTTCTAGCTTTAGAATTAAATGGTTTCATGATTGTTTCAATACTTATTACGGAAGATAATAGAACATATTAGTGTGTGCATACTGTACATATTAGTGTGAATACTGTGTTGCTTTTACCATTCCAGAAAGCATGGGTGAATTGGCCCCAGCTCCGGCATGCCTTCGAGCTCTCACTACCTGTAACAGGTAGAAAATACATTTGCCAAATCATAATTAATATTTATCATTCATAATAATAATGATAATATTTATCATTTAAAAATACATTTGCCAAAGTAATGTAATATTTACCATGCTGAAAGAGATATTTTAAATTAAACTTATTAAACTGAAATAGGATGCTTATTTATTCTTTCCAGGAAGACATTTGAGGCTACAACATAAACCAGCTCTATGTCTCTAGAGATAGGAAATACATGAGATACACACAAAAATGTTTAACCTTTAAAGGGTATGTCTTAAACCTGGAGATCACGAAAAAAGCAGAGGAAAAAGGGTTATATGGCAAGATAATATAAATCCCTATCTCAGGCTTATGTTAAGTTTAAGCCATACCCCTTCAAGGTTAAGCCTTTGTGTGTCTCTTATGTATGTCCTGTAACTATCTTTTGGCAACCTGCTCATATTTCATTGAAAGATCTCCGTGTTTGGATTTTCTTGTGCATCTGACTATGGATGTTTAAAAAAAGTTAGCATTTTTGTACATTTCTTGAGAATATGGAATTTGCTAATTAATTTATGGTTAGGGTGAAGAGTAAAGTTTTAAGGTCATCACTGTGGTCACCATGTATACGTACAGGCAGAGGACTCATAGGGTTGTGACTGAGCAGGGAGTAACTGCCAACCCGTGACCTGGGAGGCAGTGGTCTCTTCTTATTGCTGTTCAGATGACGCCTTGATCTGTCAGCCTGAAACAGTAAAACACAATATAATAGATGCTCTCTTTTTTCAGATTCATCCACAACCAAACCAAAAGCACAAACCTGAATTAGAGTGTTGGGGGAGCCCTTGGCTGTAAAAGCTCCTGGTTGGTTGGCCTGGTACTGCTGAGCTCTTCTCTCATGGTCTATGTTTGTGTGCCTCGAAACCCTTAACTGAAACAAATACAGGTTATTTTTACTTCTTTGTTACTTGTAGCTTATGATAAGGTAATGACGTGTCAAATTCTGAGACAGGACTCCACCTCCTTTGTATAAACCAAAGGAGGTATTATAAACAACAGTAAAGGAGGTTCTATTTCATAATTCGTACACAATGTTAGCAATATATATATGGCTCTGATAGCAAAATTTGTGCTTCTGATAATGTTAATTTGGTGCAATTACGCCAAAGTGGTTACTATGTGGCAATAACCCTATTAGTGATAATGTTGGATGACAATGTCATATACAGTAGTTGTAATTACTGTAGGATGAAATGTATTAATATTTGAGACAAAATGGTTTTTGAAAGTTGATAAAACGATGTTAGAATAATATTGAATGAATGGTCCCAAAAACATACAACCTCAAAACAAACAAATATCAACATTTACTTATAGTGTTTAATGTCCACAATGTCCAACCACATTACATGTGTGGTCCCTTCATTTTATAATAGAACTCAGAATTGCCGAATCAAGAACATACAGTAGCATATTTACTGTATCTCATGCCTCTTTTACACAAAGCACTTGTGTCTCTCTTTATTATTATAAAAAATTATTATTATTATTATTAATTTTTATAATACAGTGCACCATAACTCCCAAATGCAGTTGATGCAAATGATGATAAAAACAGCAAGGGGGAAAGCAGAATTAGTGATAGGGAGGTGAAATTAAATGTTAATAAATGTTAAAATAAGTAAGTACACCAGACAGGAATATGCTTAGTGTTGTGCTATCCTCATTACAGTAAACTGAAGAAAGGTTTAACACTTTGGAGCTCATAATGTCATACTAGATGAAAATATATAGCAGACCTTCTAACAAATAGCAAAAATAGATATACTGTAATATTTATCCTAACAGAAAGTTCAACTTTAAACTATTTTCAGACATCAGACAGTCTGGTTTTCACTCAAGTGTCCTGTCCCTGAAAAAAAAACAGGAGGTGGGTGGACCATGACATCATGCTGAGTGGAAACCTTAACAGACCACTGACTCATGAAAAAGCCATGGAAATTTGGCTCCATAATTTTTTTTTTCCAGACACCGCAGGACAGAGACATGAAATACCCCTCTTTGCTCTATCTTTGTTGTCACTACTACTTATAATGTTTAAACGTTTTTCCGGTACCTCACGCTTTTTATGTTCAGCCCTGTTCTGACCACAAGGTCTGCCTTGACCACAGAGATTCACTTTTGCTTAAAAGAAATAGTTGTGGCTAGTTCAATTCTGTTACTGTTTATATACTTTTTTTATATCCACACTACAAAAGAAATACAAGTGCATCCTATGATACTTATTTATATTATCCAAAAATTACCAATTTATATTATCCAAAAATACATTAATCGATAGCATTTGTATTTCTTTTAATAGACATTTTAAAAGGTTTAAGGTATATATTGTATATATTTCCAAAAACAGCTTTTCATAGCTAACATTTTACTGTTTTACTTTTACTGCTTTGACTGTTTTCTAAGCTTTCTACATCCCAGTTTCTTTAAAAAAAATAATTAAATAAACACACAAAACAAAACAACTCTATGCGGGGCTTACTTCTATCTACAATTGATTTATGTATCAGCACAAGAGACTATAGAATAGAGAGAATGAATTTAAGCCATTATACTATTAGACTAATACTTGATTTCATTCCACAGGTCAGGTGTGTATATATATATTTAAAAAGCCCTTACCTTTACCCTTCTACTGTTGCAATCCATGTCCCCATCTGCACAGTCTAGAGCATGTGTTAGCAGGAAGCCCTGCATACACAGCAGAAATACCCACAATACTGTGTTCATTGCAACGAGACAGTGTGTTTGTGAGAGAGAATGGAACGGAAGACTGTTAGCTCGGCAGTTTTATACTCCCAGCTGTAATGGAGACCAGATGGGAGACAAGGAAGAGAGGCAATGCAAAACACACACACACACACACACACACACACACACACACACACACACACACACACACACACACACACACACTTACTTTACCACTAGCTAGTGGGAAATGCTGTTACAACATAGAGGTATTCCAATAATATCACAGCTCTGAGTGCTTCATTGCTTTCATACCAAAGCTATTTATGAACAATATATTTTATTTTATTAGGTGATGCATCATGAATGATAGATAATATTTTTGAAAATTAATTTACACTTCTAATTAATGTTGTCAGGATAGTTCCTGTTATCACATTATAGCAGCTACAAACATTATTGTATCAATGTATTGCACACCATTTTAAATGGAGCATCTATAAAGTAATCCCTGTGAATGCGTTGTTACAATACATTACACCGAGTTCATTAGTATATAGGCCACTTATGCACTTCTGGTTAGATGCTAACTACATTTCATTGGCTCTGTACATGTGCTTTGCACAATGACAAAGTTGAATCTAATCTAATCTAATCTAATCTTGTAATATGCAGCTGCACTACTGTCGGAGCTTGACTCTTGTGGGTGAAAATTCATCAACACCTTTTGAAAAAACACAAGCTAGAATGCTGTTGTGGATGAACACAATGTTTTATTTCAAGAGAAAAAATTGTTTTGTTATTTCTGACATTAATTATTATTGTATTTACAGAGACTTTAGTGAAGTTTCAGTGTTGCCGGAGGAAGGTAAGAGACTGAAAACATAAATTCTTTGAAATTGACAAATCTGAAGATCATTTAAATATAAATTTGTTTCCTGTTTCAAGGCTTCTGACACTGAATTCAATTCATTTGGGAACCAGAATTCAATCCCCCATAATCCTCCTCCAGCCAGTACAGGCACTCAGCCTGACTATGAAAACTTTCTCAATGTTGCCACCTCATCTCCTGGCTACAATATATACACTGTTCACTGTGTATAATGTCATTTCACTACTGTCACATTTTTTTTTTTTAGTCATTAAGTCATGTCTGACTCTTTTTGAAACCACTGACCGTAGCACACCAGGCCTTTCTAGATGTTGTCCATAGTGTTTTAATTTGGAAGGTAAGGCGTGGGTTGCCATTTCCTTTTCCAAAGGACCATATTTATTTGGAAACGACAATTAATCAAAACTGCATGTCTTTGCACTGTGGGAGGAAAGCAGAGAACCCAGAAAAAAACCACCAAGCCACTGCCACAGTACTGTAGAATATAAAAAGAATTATTAATTTAATAGTACAAATCTGGTCCCAAACTGTGAAAAATGCAGTTATCGTTGCTGCACTCCTGATTTTAAACACCTGCTACATGATTAAGCATTTATTGAGGGAAGACAAGTCATGCTATTAAGAAAGTACCTATTTGTTTTAGGATAAATTAAATTACATGTACAGATATATAAAAAAAAACTATACTTAATTACAGTCAGTCAGTCAGTCATCTTCTATACTGCTTTATCCTGTGTTCAGGGTCGCAGGTGGCCTGGAGCCTATCCCAGGAGGCTTAGGGCACGAGGCGGGGTACACCCTGGACAGGGTGCCAATCCATTGCAGGGCACACACACAT
>JAQMYI010000019.1:11450096-11460636 GCA_030014275.1 Clariallabes melas
TGTGTGAGGAGAGTGTGTGTGTGTGTGTGTGTGTGTGTGTGTGTGTGTGTGTGTGTGTGTGTGTGTGTGTGTGTGAGTGACCAACATATTTTACATGTTCCCAAATCAGATTGGACTCTCAAGAGATTTAAGTGTGTGTGAGTATGCCAACTATCAGATCAAATTAGAAGCATGGTTATATGGTTAAAGAGAGCTATTGACTTTGCTGCCACAATATTCTCATCACAGTGACCCAGTGCAGTGTTCAGATGTGTTTACACTGCATTACAGTGCTGATTGTGTGGACAGTGGATAATTACATTGGTACAGAATACATACCACTGATAAATTTGGTCAATAAATCCATATACATAGTTTGTTTTTACAAGTCAATTAGCCAGTATGTACATAAATTTGAATAGAATTCCTCCAACTTAGTCAGTGCATTAGTACTGTATTTATTTTTAAAGATAATTGTCCTTTTTTCCATATCTAAATACAGTAAATTGCATTTATTTGCTTTGCAATTTCTAGTTTTATAGTTTGAATCAGAGTGCATAATAATTCCGACATTATTCAGAAGCTGTGGAACAAAGGGTTAGGACCTTGCTCAAAGGACCTTGGTAAAGGACCTTGCTCAAAGTCCCAAAAGTGGCTGTTTGGTCATAATTATTAGAATTAAATTTCAATAATAGTCTTTAGGAAAACATAAAATGAGACAACTCGCATATCATTCTACATTATTAAAACAAAACCCTTAAGGCTGGATATGTAACTACTTCTTACGACCATGAAGAGGTTCTAGTAATCATCTCTCAACCTTTTGAGGGTTGTACTTTAGTTAAAATGAAGTTGAATTTAAAATTGCCCCCCACAATTTCCATAGTAAACTACAAAGCAACAAGCAACTGTTCCTTTTCTGTAACCTATGTTTGAGACATAGAGCTGTGACTCAGTCAGCAAGTGATTTTAATTAAAATCTATAAAAAAAAATAATTAAAGCAAAGAATGCAAATGATTGTCGCCTGTTAATTCATTAGATCAGTATTATAGTGTTTATAAGTTGTTTGATCTACAGTATGTTTAGCCCAAATTCAACCATATTTGGAAGTCAAAAATGAAAGAATAAAGAAGTGTTAACAAATTTTACAGTAAAGAGTACACTACCATTTTGTACCAAGCCTTAACATTCTGGAACATCCTTAATATCCATGCCAACAAGCATCAACTATTGAGGTCACAATGTAGTCAGGTACCCATGAAATAGACTGCAAGCGTTAGGTAATTACAGTAAAATGCTATATAAATCCATGAAAAACATGACAGGCACTAAACATGTACACTCTTTAGCTATATGTGATAGATAATGAAAAATTTAAGGTAACCTTACATTTTGTTTCTTATTAGATTAGCATTTACTGTGATATTTGTAAGCCAATTCTCTGGTCACAGCATTGATTTGTAACCTCCAGAATTCAGTCATGACATCTTAAAGTCCCAGTCTTACAGTCCCAGTTTATTATAGTATATTTATTAAAGTACATTATTCAGTAAATACAGTGAAGATAATAGAAAAGGTATGTAGTCATTAGAGTGAGTAATGTACATATCAGGAGAGGTTAAATAGATACATCTGTCTTAGATATTTATGTTTGCCTGAGGTGGTTTGTTGTAAGCATATAAATTTGGAGACATTATACAGGTGGGAAAAAAATCAGCACTTGCTGTTATAATAAACTGATTTTAACCGTTTATATATTTCTGTAAGCAGACATTCAGTGATCCTCATGCTGTATCAACTCAAAATCTACATAGTTAGCTTAAACAGCAGGCTTTAGAGCAGTGTTAGGAAAATAGATATTAACTATTAACAAAATCACTGATTTAATTTTAAGTATCACACAGCTTTAGGGAGTTGTGAGGGGGAAGTGTCTTTATGGTTGCAGATAAAAAGTACAAATTTCCCAAGAAAAAGCACAGTCATGAAGTAGACGATATTTTTTTACTGTAAAATAGTATATGTTTTAGTCATATTCATGGTGTGTTAAAATTACAAGAATTATCAATATTACATGTTGTGTACTACACATTGTGTCCAGTTTCCAATCATGGTTATCTTGGTTTTGAAAGAGAAAATGGGAAGGGCAAGACTGTAAACTGCACTTCATTAAGCCATTGTATTTTTGTATAAGGTAAACAAACATCAAACTATGTTCAGATTTCCAACTGCCAAATTTGTTCTGATTGAGAAACAAAATAAATTCGGATTGACAAGAAGAACATGTGAATAAAGCGTGCATACCTATCATTTACACTGAATGGTACTTTCCTTTAAATAGAAATTTAAGTGATTCATTTTTTAACAACCAAATGATATGGTCAAGCTTGCATGTGTTTAATCATTTAAGTAGGAATATAGATTGCATTGATGCATACTGTATGTACAATTATTCAAGCAATAAATAAAATTGGAAGATAAGATTCCAGTCTTGAAAAAATTACAGTCTTGAACATAAAAATTCAAATCTGGTAATAGGAGACAGAAAAATAATCAATTATAATCGATTATAGAGCAAAATTGATCAAAAGATCCTTACTACTGTACTTAACGACCCTTTATAGTAGTGATGCCCTTTTATTACATATTTAAAGATTTTAAAGCGGTTACATACAGTCAATGCACCTTTTATTACGTGAAAACCTTTTTGGACAGACTTATTTTTTTCAACAAATATGAATCTTGTACATTCATTCATTTGACATATTATTGGTTATGCATGTAAGATTTCATTTACTTTGTTTAATAATTTAATAATGTACAGCATAGTACTTTTACTTCATTAATCTACCTTATATCTTGGTGCAATTAGCTGCTGGTCACCCTTCTAGTAATAACATGATTCTTCTTTGGATTTGTGCACTTCTGGATAATAGTTCGTGTTTGGAGAAGAAGCTCTGTTGCGCACGCTCTCAGTGTTTCTGAGTGCACTGTGCAGGAGTAGTAGAAGTGCATGCTGTAATGGTGCACCACTCTCGCGCTTCCCGAAGCGGCCGATGGGTCTCACACCGCGACCCACATACCAGAACGGGTCGATCTCAGGGCCTGTAGTTTAAGGAAACAGAAAAGGGGAAAGATGTGAGTCATTTATCATTAGTCCAGATCAAATAATATATTTCTCAAATAAGACCTATAGGCCTGCTCGTGTGGCTTGGTGTGTTCTTGTCCTGGGCCTAAACATTATAGTAAATACAGTACATGTCTAATATGACATTACAATTTTACGTACTTCTGTTGTCGACATTGTGAACGATGTGCAGATCTTGCTCGACCGTGGTGCATTGCACACATGTGGCGTTTGTTGACAGGATGAGAAGCGCCACAATCACCACCGACAGCCAGCACAGGCGAAAGAAGCGCGGCTGATTCTGCTGAGTGCGCACAGACCGAGACGCAGGACCAGCCAAGGGTAGCATTCCGGAGAAGTACTGTGTAGAACACTCTTCTATTAAATAATCTATAAAATATCAAAAAACACTTAACATCACATAATATATTAGGGAAATACAGATGTGAATACATTAAACAGTGGAGTTCCTTGGCATCTGCAACCATCTGCCTATGTTTATATTATCATAAATTGGATTTAAACTGCAAGTACACAAGTTAGTGTAATTCTTTCTTTAGACTTTTTGTTTTTCCAGGATAACATCACAGACTAAGAAAAAAAACAAGTAAACAACTGACCACCAGTAAAAAAGATCTACAAAGACTACTATAAATCATATGTTCTATTAAAATGATTTAGGCATTTTCTGACAAATCAATAATAACTTTATTTATCCAGGGTATCCACCTATAGTTGACATATTTTTATGAAATAACAGCATATATTACAATGTGTGTTAAACCCACTAATCCATAATTGCAAAAACTTATTAACAATGTCCATAATATATTTGAACTTACCTGTATGTTAGGATGTTTGCCCTTCAGAGACAGGTGCTTTATAGACTGTGTTTTTCTCCTTAGACCAATCCACAAAACTACAGCTGTTGCTTTTATATATCTCAGTGGGTCTGTATAATAACATGCTCAAGGAGGAGTCAGATCCTGCGTACATCACTCACACACACACACACTCACACACACGCACACGTAAATTTTCCCCATCAGTTTTTTTTCTTCTACCATCCTCCCACTCATGTTCTGTATTGCCCTACAGCCCTTAAAAAGACCTCGGGAAAATAGGAGACTTTTTTACTTTTACAATCTTTTATTTACATTAGTAAATATAATATAGTAATATATTATAATCAGTGTACCTCAGTAAATAATTGAATAAAATATCATTTATATAATTAATTGGAAATATAAACATTGAATAGTAAAATAGATCATGGTTGTGGTTATTCTATTGGTTAAGATCTGGTATAAAATGGTATTTATCATCTAGTACTGAGAACAGAGCCTCTTCACTTCACTACACTTTCATAAATGCTCTTATGCTCTTATACTTATATTTTCGGACTGACTCAGGATAAAATTGACACCTGAAAATTCAAATCTACATAAAAATGTATGACAATTTTATGATGTTCTGCTAAAAAAAAAAAACTGACTGCAGCCAGGGACAATGTACAATGTATCATATATAGTGTTCTAATTATATATAAATGTATAACACTTTCCCTCTGAAAGCAGAGAGGGCATTCCTGTGTGGCCTCTGGGTTTAAAAAGGAGAGCCAATGATCCCATGTAAAATCCTTTATTGGAGGTCAGCAACTTTGTTGGTTAATTGTGGTTTAAAAAGTTCTCTTCTCTACTCTAGATTAATATCATCATAAAAACCAAGTACATCCTGCAATGGGTTGTCCACCCTCACAGTTTTTTCTTATTTAAAACTTTCATGCAAACTTGTCCCAATATTCATTTCTCTTTCATCCCAGCACTGCAGGAGAAGGCCCTCAAACCCGTCCAAGTATGGGGTGATGTCCAGCTAGGGAAAAGGTAGGACCAGGCTCAATGATTTTGTAATATGCAATATTTGTTCATTTACAAAAAAAAAAAAAAAGCTGGAAATGAGAAAAAAAAATCTGTGGATTTTTACAAAGACCTTTGTAAAAATCCACTGATGTTTTTTAGTCAATAGGAATGTGACTGACCTGCAATGCAGAGAGAAGCTAATTGAAGGAGATTCCAAAGCTGACAAAAGGACATGTGGAAGTATTGCATATTGATATTGAACCCTAAGAACTGGACTATGGCTAGCAGCTATCCACTGGACCCAGAAATTGACTACCAGCGGAATTTTACCAACAGCTCTGGGAAATATTGATAGCAGACTTGCATGAGGTTTTTAACTGGTCTAAACAATTGGAAATTACCCGCCAGTTGCACATGCTGTTTTATCTTTCCTTCCAAAAGTAGGCGAAAAAACAAACAACAACAACAGACTTTTTTATGCACAGACTACTGTACTTTTAAAATGCTTGTCAAACAGACTTAATGATGCACAATTATAGACAATGTGTTTATTGAACATGACATAAAAAATATATTATTATGACCTGCATGACAATTACAGTATGCTCAAAGTTGGGAGAGGGCTTAGCTGCAGTGGGGGATCAGGCAAAGATGTCCACAGTCAGGGCAATTGTACAGTCTGGCTATTGAACCTCTTTTATGTCAGTTAAATAGAGACATGCATGAATTATCAAATTGTGGACTTAAAAAGCAAGTAGTTGTATCAGCCTATGCAGTTGATGTCCTGGTCTTTATTACCAAGCATGAGGACATTCAAGCTCTCCCCTGGAGTTTGGCGGTGTCTCAAGCCTAATCCTCTGCACAAGGAAACTGTGTTAAATGTGAAAGATTTTTTTAAAGGACAATGGCGAGGAAAAGAAATTCCCAAAATTCCCAAAAAATTGCGTTGGGAAAAAACAAGCATTTCCTGAACACCAATTCCAATTAACTGGAAACATGAATATCACGATTTTCACGTGTTATTTCATTTAGAAAGATGGACACTTTTAAAGTACTTAATCTTTTTTGCCATCTCTCTTTCTAAATGATTTCCACAGAACAAGCCCCACAACAGGAAATTCATCTGCTGCTTCAATTTCCAGTACTCAGATGTTTAGAGTACCAAATAGCAGGTTAAAAAAAACTGGGGTATACAATTTCAAGGCAGTCCCATGTTCAAGGTAACATATTATTCACAAAAGTAATAATATACAACGATCGGAAATTACATAATATTGAATGGGACTGTGCATCTTCTCCCACTGGGAGATGAGTATACTCCATCCATGCTTTCATAAAATATTTCTAAAAGACCATTAAACACATATCAGGTATATTTTATGCTGGGTAATTGGGCAGAATGCTCACAGACCAAGTTACTCGCAATCCAACGTTCCACTGTATTTACAATAAAATTCAACTAACAAATCAAGTAAATAAACACGAACAAGCCTCAGAATAAGTTTTAACTTCAACCAGTCCCCAGGTGACCTCTTCTACTTTCCACTGCTTGCCCGTAAGAAGCCTTCTGAACAGGTACACCATCTCACTAGGGAGACACACAGGAAGTCTCACTAGGGCGAAAAATATATAAATTAAAAGAAGAATTAATTTTAAAATGTTTTCTTTAAAAAATAAATAAAACTAATTGCATGCACTTAAATCAGTAAAGAATCTGCCAAAAATAAAATATATAGTGGATGAAACCAAAGGACTATACTGTATGTGGTCATTACTTGAAATATAAAAAATAAATGCAAAAAAAAAAGAAGAAAAAAATAGAATAGACTAACACCGTCCACACTGACAAAATGGTCGTCACAATACCCTTATCTGTGCTATCAATTAAGCATTATATAAGGCCACACATAATACTGCATTAGGATGTTATGCTTCTTTTAGTGCTGGAGTAAATGGGTGGTCAAAATTTAGCCACATTCTGACAGAAACCCAATAATGAGGATAAAAATTGGTTTAAATAACTTAGAGTAAGAAGTAATGATATACAGTATAGTGTGTCCATAAAAGTATGAGGATTTTAGTATGTTTTTTTTAGTTCTACAATAGCTTGTACATCTGTCAACAAGGGTGGTTTAATGACATAATGTCCTTGAATTGCAAATGGCAAAGCATGAGTAACAATTTCAAAAGGATATTTTAAAATCTCATTTGTGCATCACACTTTTCTGAGACTATTTTTTTGAATGTTAATAAGGCTGCACAAGAAGCTGGATAATAGTTTGAGTAAGTCGACCATGTCTTACACATTGTTGCTGGTGTTTTGCAGACTGACTCATACTCTGGTGAAGCAAGAGAAAGCTAAAACACTTTTATTTGGTCTCAGAAATAAAGAAATACATTTTTCAGTCCCTTATTTAAAAAAAAATCTAACCCACTATCCCAAAGCAATTTTAGAAAAACCCACTGAACCAAGCTTTTTGATATGTAATCAGTAGTATCCCAGGTAGGGTCCTCATATTCGTCACAGATTAATAGGTTAATAGATTAATACATTAATAGAATAGAACGCATTCTCCTCATGGCGTTGTTAAATTTTCCCCAATAAGCTCTGTTTTGTAAAGTTCATGGAGTAATTTGTCTCACAGTCTTCGGCCCCTGAGCTACAGAATTAATGTAGTGAATTAATCAAATACTATGTGTGTTTCACATGTACATCACAACACAGTAAAATTCTTTATTCACATATCCTAGTAGGGAAGGTGGAGTTTAGAAACAAGTTCAGCCATGATACAGCAGAGCAAGGACCTTTGGGGGCTTGAACACCCAACATTCCAAACAGTAACCCCAAGCTACTGTACCACTACAACTATAGGTAAGTACCACAAACAATCCTACTCAATTGTATATAAACTCAAACTTACCTGTTATTTGTGTCCCACCTCTGACACCAGGACTGTTCAGAGAGGACTGGAGTCACCGAGGCTGTCCTTGTAGGATTTTGTATTGCAAACTCAAAGAGTGGCGAGAGGGCAAGTAAGGAACCACATAGGGTTGAGTCCCGCCTCGGGTCTGTGTTCATGGAGTTCTGGCCATGCTTGTTGGGTTTCTTCCAGGTACCTCCTTCTTAGCTCACCAAACCCCATTACTAATTTTTGGAACTAACAGGTCACACAAGGTCCTCCTCGTTAAAGGGATAGTTCAGGTTCAGATGCATATAAATTTCATAACCCTTGTTTTGTGCAAAGAAAGTTGAGGTGAGACTCCTATGGAGCTTATGCAGTCCCACTAGACTAAACTGACTGTGTTTCTATCCCTGGAACTAGTCATATGGAAAACTGGAACATGCCATAGGGCTAACCTATGCCCAAGCATCACAAGGGGAGGCTGGACCTACCAACGAAAAAGAATGATCTGCAAGAACGGTGCAGAGTGAACAGTAAAAGGGCAAATTGAGATCAGGACACCTGGAAAGCTGTCCATTCGTGCTATGGCCTACCCTTACTTGATGAGGACAGGCATATACTGTATCTACATTATTGTACTGGAATCTCACCATGCCATCAGGGAGGGGGAAAAAATCACTAATTGGATTAACTGATAATTCTGTAAATTCAGTTAACTCCATTTTACTGCATCTTAATGATAGTTAACCTAGACTTGACCAATTGAAGCATCCCCAGATCATAACGCTGCCTCCAGAGGCTTGTACAGTGGGCACTATGCATGATGGATGCAATTCTTCATGTCCTTTACTTCTTGCGGCCACACAGCTGTTTAGTACCAATCCTGGTTTGTTTTTGGAATGATGCAACTTCAACAAACGTTACGTGTTTTTATTCTAACCACATTTCCTTCATATAAGAATTCCAGGTTTTAATAATACATTGGACAGCTCTAATTTAAGTTCAGTAGTTTCAGCTCAGCCTAAAACATTTTTAATGAGAAAATACAAAAGGTTGTTGACACATATACAGTACAAAGCTAATGAAAAAGAAAGAAGATTATGTTAATAAATTATTTATTTGCCTTTCAAAAATTAATTACAGTAAATCATATAGCAAATTATTATATTATTTCAATGAATTACTCAGGATATCACAATTAATCATATATAATTTTTTTTTTAATGTTTTATTTATTTATTTATTTATTTATTTAGAGAGTGGGAGTGCAAATGTTCAGGAGTGTGGCTGACTGGGCATCTTGATATAGCAGCTCTGCCTGTCAGATCCTCAAAGCTAAATCACAAAGTCATTCATGGTCTTAGGATTTTAGGAGCCCCGAGGCCATAATTCTTAATGAGTGGGCAGATTGCAGCATTGATTAACACTTGTTTACTCACCCCCAAAGCGGTAGACCATTGTTTCACCAGGAACCGTTCAATATCAACACCTGATCTATGCATGAGGGTGTGTAGTTGTGTGTGAAAGTGCATACGTTTAAGAGAAAATTAGCAGCTTTCAAATTTAACAAGGAATCCACACAAGGAAGGACCACCAAAAGTGTAAATGTAGTCACATCTTGGTATAAAAACACTAAAATGTGCTTTCTCAAATGAATTTGGGCGACATTTAACAATTGTTTTGTATGTCCATGTTTAATGCAAGGAACACAGTGGTTAAATGTTAAAATCTTACTAAAACAGTTAATGGTTAAAAATCACTTAGTAACCTTCAACACGTGAATTTTTGAAACCTTACAAAATTTGATTTTTTGATGGTCTGTTTGTAACCTTTTCATATGAGAGCAAACCCTAATAATGTTATGGAAATGGTTTTATTCAGGCTGCCTTCTAACTTTGCCTTGGCTGTCTGCCTGCAAAGGCCATGTGATGGTCTGCAAAGGCCTTGTATTGGCTTTCTGCCATGCAAAAGCTATCATTTGTAAGACATAGAGAAGGTGAACAGATGGTTCCTGAATGTGTGGTTCCCACTTTGAAGCATGGAGTAGGAAGTATGATGGTGGCACTCTTTATGACCAAGTCAAACTGAAGGCACTACCACAGCATTTCACAGCAACGTCATCCCATCATTTGTTTTCCAACAGTACAAAATGTCCCCAAGCACACCACTAGGTTATGCAAAAGCTATCTGTCCACTAGGAAGTGACGAGTTCTGCATCAGATGACCTGGCATCCACAATCACCTGATATAAATCCAATTGAGTTGGTTGGAATGAGTTGGACTGGAGAGTGAAGGAAAAGCAGCCAACAAGTACTAAACACCTCTGGGAAATCCTTTGAGACTGACTGAGAGAATGACAGGTGACATCAAAGGTGACATAAAAGCAAAAGGTGACTACTTTGAAGAACTGAAACTATAAAGCATATTCTGGGTTATTTAACAGATTTTATTGACTACATAATTCCATATTTATTCTGTCATAATTTACAATGTTGAAAACATTAAATATAAAGAAGTATCTTATTTTTTATTATTTTTACTATTTATTATTATTACTAAATAAATCCCTGACATTGTGCAAGTGTACAGTGGTGTTCAAAATAATAGCAGTGTGTTGAAAAAAAGTGAGTAAAGCTCCATATCCATATAATAACTTTTCATTTAAATCACATAA
>JAQMYI010000019.1:11478115-11491947 GCA_030014275.1 Clariallabes melas
TGTGTTAAAGGTACAAAAAACATACCCAATTAAGGGCAGAATTTCAGTGATTTATTCAAAATTATTATTTTAATAAAAGAATAGTTGTTTATTTACTAAAATGTTCTTCAATATTCTTTTGTTTAGGATAACTAAGAAAATTATGGGGAACGTTTACATTTGCTGTACTGTCCAAGTTCTTTTTGTGCACAGATTTTTTTGCTCTGTTATAATTTTTGTTTTGAGCAGCAGGTGGATAAAGGCATGAGCGCAACACCATGCCATGAGACAATTGTTTTCTCTCCCTCAATGTGCACGCACACCTTGAGTTGCACCCAAAATATCTTGCTAATTGAGAGTCTTTTCATTTTCCAATTCTAGCCACACCTTACATTGTGTCACTCTCATGGTGTAGTTTCAGCATTGGTTTAGCACAAGTGGATTTAATGTTGAGATAGTACCTTCAGTTTTTATACCATTCATGGTTTGTAAATGTGGAAGAGTAAGTGCCGTTGATTTGTTTTTAAAATATACAATGCCTTGATTTGTAAATTTGGAGCGCGCACACACACCAGGCGATACTTGCATTTACTGATTTTCTCTCTCTCTCTCACTCACTCGCCCACACAAGTCCTAAGCATTTTATTGGTTTCTTACTTTTAAAAATATATATTTTCTCTTTCCATAACTGCACATCTTAATGTTGCTAATGGTGACAGCAAAACATAATATGATAATATGCTATTTTTATTTGATTGGTGTAAAGCAAAAGGACAACTGTCTTGTTTGACAGTGGCATGACAAAAACCTTATTTAATTGGCAAATCTTTTCTTTTTTTCACCAAGCTAAGCCAACAATACAAAGTTCCACCACACATTCACCACGTAATATTTAGCCAGGTGCTGTTTCACTCACTCAGAGATTGGCGTTCAGAGGCAGTGGAAATTGACAATTTTTTATGATCTCAGTGCTTGCAAAAGTAAAATTTATGGCGTTGTTGTTGTTAATAATAATAATAATAATGTTGTTATATAGTTGCACTTCAGGCTCTGAAGAGGAAGAAGCGTCTTGAGCAGCAGCTGATTCAAATTGATGGGACGTTGTCCACCATTGAGTTTCAGCGGGAGGCACTAGAAAATGCCAATACAAACACAGAGGTCCTGAAAAACATGGGCATGGCTGCCAAAGCTATCAAAGGAGTTCATGAGAAGATGTAAGGAACCTTCAGTCACAGCATCGGGACATAAATGTTTCATATATAAGTAAATTGTGAATTGCAAAAAGCTGATTGTTTATTAATTTATAATTCTTCAGGTCTTCCTGAAATAGTTTAAATAAAAAAAAAAGCAATTGTTTTAAAGTGTTGGGCCACTGCAAACTGCCAGATTAAATTCAAAATTGTATATACACCAAAAGTGTATACAAAAGTATATTTTTTTCTCTAAAATATATCCTGGCAGTTGATGTTTTGAAGACAGTGGTGTGGTGGGTAGATCTGTATAACACATCACTCCAAAATCTCCCATTGGTGTAGAACTGTGAAGGACATAATTTTAAACCTAATCAAACCATTCACTAACCCCTAATACTGTGTGGATGGAGCAAGAGTTCAATGAACGAGATTACTTTCATCAGGATAGAAATGTTTCATTGTAGGATTAAGGAGAACTTTAATAATAAGTTCATAACTTCACCCAACTATACCATCAAAATGCTCCTATTTTAGCAAAAAGCTACTATTTCTGTCCTTTGGTTTGTTTAAATTGATCTCCCATTTGGACTAAACAAAGCAAAAATTAACATAGACCAGTCTTTAACTGTAACATGGAGTGGATTACTTAGCTTGTTTAGCAAATTTGCACTTGACTACAGTGCATATCTGTGTAATTTCAATCAGATATTTTTCAGTCCTACATTCTACACAGATTGTTCACCTTGAGCCTTTTTCTGTTTTTCAGAGACATGGGTAACATTGACGCTCTCATGGACGACATTACAGAACAGCAGCAAATAGCTCAGGAAATCAGCGAAGCTATTTCACAGCCTTTTGGTGATCAGTTTGATGAGGTAACACCATCGATGTAGCTTATTGATTTAATTTATGATAGTCAAGTCGATGTCTCTTCTCATTTCCTTGCATAGGAAACAGAATTTTGGTAGTATTGTGCAATGGTGTAAAGAGTATAGTATTGCAATGTGCAAATGACAAAAATCTAACTGGACAAAAGAGTAAATAAATGTAGGCATCCACGTAACATTCGATACTGTTGATACACGAAGGCTACATTCACATTACCAGACTAAAGTGACTCAATCCCCCCCCCCCCCCCCCTAATTTTTTAAGGTTGTCTAAATGCATAAATCTGGACTGAAAATCTTTAGTGCAGTGTTGCTCCTTGTGATGAAGATCAAAGAAAATGATTAGAATTGTGGTCATTTTCCAAGAATTCCCTTTAAAATAAAAAGTAGATCCTAGTAACGGTAAAAGATATTCATCAAACATCTCAACACTCAAGAGTTCCTTATGTGAAAAACTGTTAGGAGTATTAAGGAGGACCTTTAAGAGCCAGACATAGGAGCTAGACAAAATACTTGCTCCCATATTTGCTGCATACAAAGCAATTCTGGCACTTACTTGGATATGCCAGCATCACAGTAAAGAGCCGAGTCATTTTTCTGCTTGGTGAATAAACTGAAAATAATTGAAAGCAAGTGAATGTTTTGGGTAAAATATGAAAAATAGGCCTGTTATTTCTATATAAAGGCTTATTTCATCATTTTGTAGTTACGCACGGGTCATGCATTTTTCATACCCGCACCTGACTCATCCTCGACCGACATCAACCGAAAAATCACGCACCGCACTGGCACTCACCCACTCGCAAAAAAACACAACATAAAACGATGTAGTGTTTTAGCATGAGACTGATAAATGGGACAGAGGAGCACAGAAGACAGCACAGAAGACAGCACAGGAGAACTTCACTTTTGCCCCCCGCTGTCAGGCGTGGGAGGATCAAATAAATGCTGTAAAGAAAAAATAAAAAGAATAAATTTATTGTTTCGGCCTTTACTGGGTACAATGCACTACTGGGTACAATGCACTACTGCTGGGGCAAGGAAAAAATATTATGTAGTTAATTGTCATAGAGTAAATATATTTTACTTTGAGACTAAACATATACCGAAATGCTTAAAAAAGAAGTATATGAACTGTTTTTTCCTGTCTGCCTATCTTTAGGATGAGTTATTGGCTGAACTGGAAGAGCTGGAGCAGGAGGATCTTGAGGAAAGCATGAAAACCATGGGCGGGCTGCCGAGTGTACCAGCATCTAAACTGCCCAGCACAAGACCAAGTCATCGTACGAGTAAGAATCTTTGTTCTTTACTCAATCATGCTGAGACACAACCATGCCAAAAGCATACTTAGAGTGTTACCAATGGAATCTTTTTTGCTTTTGTTTTTTATTCAACAGCAACTAAGAAAAGAGTGGAGGAAGAAGATGACATGAGGATGTTATCAGCTTGGGCTTCCTAGTCACCACTAATTACACCTACACACACAAGTTTGTACGAAACAAGCAAATCATAAAAGGTTAGGGGACTACTAATGGAATAATTAAATAATGAAATTCCAAATTCTGGGCATGTACTGTTTATCACCAAAATCCAAGTATCGGCTAACTGAAGGATTGTAGAGTAGCTTGTAAATAGCATGTGAATGAGGTGTCCAGTGAATCCTTACTATCACACATGGTAATGGGCAATAAATAAAAGACATGTAAATAGAATGAGACACTAGAATCTGTGTAACATGTAATTATTTTATTTAGATTTTTTTAAGTTATTTTGATCAAATTATTTTCTTGTTTATTTCAGTAAAGCCCAGTTAAAAATTGTTTTAAATACTGCTTCCTTGTCTGTCAGTCATTCAACAAAAATGCAATTTTCACCGGTAATAAAATAATACCTTTACTTCATTGCATGCAATGCATGGACAATCACTGAAGTGCCAAAACCTGGTTCATATCCTATTATAAATGTTGTTCAGGGGAATTGTATGATCGTCAGTGAGGTTATTATGCCATCTGTTTAAAAAGCATATGCAACACATCTTCATCATCACACTTTTAGATGTTTTTTCCTATGATCAATCCACTCGTCTTTTGAGCATGCACCACAATCAAGGAGCACTGGAGTAATAGGTGTTTTATTATATATTAAAAAAATGTCTTGTAAATGTGTGGGTGTGATGAATGTAAAAAAGACAGAAAAGTTGCAAATTTGCAGATGTACATTCATGTGGATGTTTACTAGTCCAGCAGAGTGTTTTCTCGCACAAAGCTACAGTAAGTAGTAGTAGATCAGAAGACAGTATCATGTACCATGTACTGTCAGTACCATGACAGTAGCAATACAAACTTTATTAATTTCATTCCAAAATAAAGTTAATTCAACTGACTATTGTGAAAATAGTCACTCATCATTCCTTAAACAGTTCATCATTCCTAAATGATGAACTGAGACCTTGTTTACACAATTTATGCATTGGAACTGGTGAGCCATACTTTCCCAGTTTTTACGCTTTTATTTTGTTTTGCGCTTCTCGCCACCGTAAAAAAAATCCAAATAATTCCATATAACAGACATTTAAGTTTCAAAAAGTTTATATGTTAATTTTAAAAAATCCATAGGAATTGAATCAAGCAGTTTCAATCTTGGTGTTTTGCTTACTGCTGTTAAGATACGCTAAAAGCCTGCTCTGAGTATGCAGTGCAATATTCCGAACCTCAAGAAATAACCAGTATTTCCTGCTTACTTATCAAGTAATTAAAAAAAACAATATCACTGTCCACTCTGAAAAGCTTCTGACAGAACATTTGCCGGAGCCATCACCGGGTGTCCTCATTTCTTTTGTAAATCCTCATTCTCTTTCAGGTGGTTGTTTTTAATTTGCTTTGTCAGGTTTGGGGTGTTACCTTATTAATTAATGATTTTTTTTTACCCTATGTCACATTCTGCTCCATCATTGTTTAGCTCATTGACATTGTTGCAAACACTGGGAGTTGATCAAATGTTGATTTATGGTTTAAATGAGTCGGCCCTCATCAAAGCTGTTTTGCCTAAATATAGTCGTACATAACCAAAAGACAATATTGTCAATATTGAAAGTAACATATTTTTGTGTGGAATATGACCATAAGTGTGTTATTTCTTAATATGTCCATGAATATGACCATTTTGAATCGAAGAAAACTTAGACATAACATTCTCTATTTGTAAAGAGATTCTCATCCACGTACAGTACATGCTCATGCTCGTACACAACAGGACCAAACCTTTTTTTGTTTGTTTGTTTGTTTGTTTGTTTTTTCCTGGATTAGAGGTCAACTTCTAAAAATTATTTGGGTACATGGAATTATGAATAACCGGACTTCCCTATTATATAAGGTCTAATGCCTTATGGACTTGTCTCCCTAGACAACTTTATAAAGTTTCATGGACAAATTGTAGATTATGACATTACCGCTCCTTGACCAGACGTAGCTAACTTAAAGTTAATGTTGCTTTTTGGGGATGCAGTGGTGTCTGCAGATTCATGTGTAGTGTTTTGGCTGGTCTATGTGTACAGCCAAAAAATCATAACTAATGAACAAATACTTTATAACTCTAACATAAAACCACTGCTACCATTCCAGTGAAATGTAACAATCATCTGGCTGAGCTTTAGTAAGTTACTTCCCAACGTCCTGTAATCAGATAACATTACTTATACAAATGGAGCTGATAAGCTTGTGTGCTTGCTGTGGGAGGAGAATTTATAGTATATATTGTCTAAAATTGTTTTCTGTTGCTTATTTCTAATGACTATATTTTTTAAATACTTTTTTCTTATCCCTATTTTTATTTGCTTTGTGAGGTTTTTGTATGAAAAACCTTGGCACTTGAGGCATACTGTAATGTACAGAAAAACACAATATGCAAGACAGGTAAAACTTAACTAATTCCAGTAGCTAATACTATTTCTACAAGCTTCTGCCACTTACATCATTGACTGAACCAGTCAATTAATTTTATGTACAGTTGCATTCTTGAATAAAGTAGTCTTTGGATGACATTTGACCCAGACTTTGTTTTGGTTACAACAGCAGTGAAAAAGGCAAGCTCTAATGCCACAGAGGAGGCCATCCACTAAGCCACAGAGGTCGAACTTAAGCTTGCCCCAGGAAGAACAGGAGGGGGCATCATTCTACAAAAGTTTAACTCATGGTTTTGCTCCTCATACTTGATCTCCATATTATTAATCAGCTTTTTTCTATGTTGCTACTTCCGTACTTCAATACACTGAGCACTAACACGGGGAAGAAGTCCTGTGGATAAAGTAGAGATTTGGTTTATGTAAATTGATGGACTGTTCATATTTATATGAGTATGGCAATAAAAAGATGACTTTAAACTAATGACACATTTCATTACTGTTGTTAAATAAATTGATATCGGTTCCCATGCTGGAATTCATTGAGCTCCTGAGAGCGACCCATTCTTTCACAAAGGATCTGCATGCCTCAGTGCTTGATTTAATACATACAATATAATTATATATATATACACAAAGAGAGAGAGAGATACAGCTCTGACCACTGCAGAATAATTTGTTTCTTTTGTTTTCTTTCTAACCGGTGCATGTATTTGGTGAGATGAACAGGTTTGTTTTATATTTTGTGAACTGCTGATATATTTTGAATTGAGGATTTATTTCTCAATTCAATTCAATATATAACTATTGTTATTTAGAGTGTATATATAAAGAAAAATCATCACAACACATCAAAATAACCCAAGATCAGGCAATATTTGCAGAGATTTAATAACTCAAATAAAAAAAAAATACAAATAATTTATGAAGAAATTGTGTTAATGCTTTGCCTAAATATCATTAAGAAATCAGTATTCAGTGGAATAACCCCGATTTGCAATTACAGCTTTTTTGCGTTTTGGCAACTTTGTAACTTGGTAACTTTATACCATTTTTGGCAAAAAGTAAACAGCTCAGCTTTGCTTAATTTTTGTGACCATCCATCTTATTTATATGAGATGTTTAGATGAGTTCTATCAGTCTGTTTTGGTCTGAATGTGGGAGATGCCAATAGGCTTAATAAGCTTCTCAGTAAAGCAGACTCGGTTGTGGGAATCAGACTGGACTCACTAGAGACTGTAATCAATCAAAGGCCACTTAAAAAATATAGACAATGACTCTGACCCACTCTGTGTTTTCTTAACAAATCAAAAGAGCACATTCAGTAACAGACTGAGGTTCGCTCTCTAAGAGATGTTATAGGTGGTCATTTATACCTGTAGCCATTGGGCTCCTTAATGAGTACCTGCAGGGCCAGGGTATCGTTGACCGTCTTGTTGCTGATGAGAAGTGAAATGCTGCTGTATATACTCACTCGCTCACTCACTCATCATCTATACTGCTTTATTCCTGTATGGGAGGAGGGGGGGGGGGGGGCTGGAGCCTATCCCCGGAGACTTAGGGCACGACCCGTGCAGCCCTGCTGTAGGTACTGTATGTTTATTTCCCTCAGGATTAATAATGATTCATATTGTCTTATCTTAATGCTGTAATTATATACAAGAGTTTCACAGACATGATGTATTCTTCCTGTCTTGTGTGAAATAGTTAATTATATAAAAATATAATACTGATCTGCTCACCACCCAGGCCAACTAGTTCAGCCTTGACTCTTATTTGACAGTGTTGGGGCAATGTGTATTGTAAAGGGTTACTAAGGTTAGGTTAGGGGAAGATGAAATCATATTTCTAAGAGTTAATACTCTTAAGTGCACACTATTTGTTTACATTTAAAGCTATTAAAGGTCAAAACCATTAGGTGCCCAGTATAGAAGGAAAAAAAACATGTACACACTAGGGGCTACAGTGGACTATCCAGTCCACATACAATGCATACGACTTGACACAAGTTATGCCATGACACATGAAGCACGTGAAGTGATGCACCATCATGTGTTATGAGACAGTGTTATGATTTGGCATTGCTTCAGGTGGTCAGGTTTGTGTCTGTTATGTGGGAATACATCAGCTGACTACCTGAATATACTGAGTGACCAAGTCAATGTTTTTTTTCATGGGCATATTCCAGGACAACAATGGCAATATTCAATAAACTAAAAATAAAAAATAAAAAAAATTATAAAATAAAACCAACACTAAAGGCAGTCCAAGAAAATATTAGTGTGTGACTTTTCATGGGAAATAACTTTCATTTGAAATAGACTACTCCTGTTAATTCTTCGTCTATTGATTAATGACACATTAATTACATGCTACTGCATCTATGGTATTATAAGGCTTCAAATATATTATTATTAAGCCTGTTATGATGCAAATTACTATTATTATATACTACTATCATATTAATAAATATTATATACATTCGACTCGAGTCAACATATGTACACTTGCTAAGATGATTTTTTATTTATTTGGCGTGGTAGCTCAGACGGCTAAGGCTGTTGATCTGGGTTTGAGCCCGGTAGGTTGCAACACATACTGTACTACTCAGCCACTGCATGCAGTACCGGTCCCAAGTCCAGTTAAAATGGGAGGGTTGCATCAGACAGGGCATCTGTAAAACCTTTGCCAATTTGTTGTGCAGATTGATTGTCTGCTGAGACGACCCCTCAACAGGAGCAGTTGAAAAACTGACGACAACAACAGTTTGCACCAAACAAACCACAACCTTAACCGTACACTTTATGTAGAAGTTACCTGGAATTTGCAAGAGAGATTAGATTTCTAAGATGCTCTCCAGAAAAGAATGCAGTGATCTTTTTGTTTTATCTTCTTTCTTTTAAAATATTTGGTCAGGGCAGCACGGTGGCTTAGTTTTTAGCACTGTCGCACCTCTAGGGTGAGGGTTTGATTCCCACCTTGGGGCTGTGCACATGGAGTTGGCATGTTCTCCCTGTGCTTGGCGGGCGTCCTCCGGGGGTTTCTTCCCACAGTCAAAAGACATGCATATTATGCTAACTGGCATTCCCAAACTGACCTTAGTGTGTGAGTGTGTGTGTGTGCCCTCTGATGGATTGGCAACCCCATCCAGGGTACATCCTGGGATAGGCCTCAGGCCCCTGTTACCCTGTTCAGGATAAGCGTTACAGAAGATGTGTTCGATGAATTAATTAATATTTGGTCTTAAATTATGATGGACACTCATATTAATCATATTATAAAGGACAAACAGTTCAGATAAACACTGCTAACATAAACTATTTCAAAATAGATGCACTGCAGCACATAATAAGTGCAAGTAGCTGACTGATGCAGTGCAAAGACACGTGACTGTTAACATATTGCACGGCCCGAACGCGTGTACAAATGTGCGCCTGCGCAGTGCAATTCAAGCGGAGGGCGCGGAGTCGAGCTACGCAGGCTGCGTGATGTCGAACACATCGGCGGAGTGTGGGCGTGGTTAAGGGATAAGCCACGCCTGCATAGTTACACGTTTCGTCAACCAATGAACCAGGAAATCCTTCTGTACGGAATAAAGAAACGATTAACTTAAAGAGCTTGAACAATATCATGGCGTCTAACAAATCAACAGAACTACATGGTAAGTGCTAAAGATACTGCTTTAGTAATGTAATCTAATGTAGGTGTTAAATCTAAGACTTTTTTACTTTCGATGTTTGACATGAGTTTGACACCGACACTGACATTTCTGACACTTTTACACAGACCTTACCCAGCTGGCTAATAAACACTGTTTTGAGATTTTATAATTAGTTTTTTTAAGGTAGTAGGTGAGATATGTGATATTTTTACTCTGGGAATGGATTCAGAACAGTAACTGAAGCTCGTTAAATATTTACCATCATCCAGAAAACTAACACATTTACAGTGTATATAATCTGGCACAGCTCTGCTGCCAAGTAAGATTCTTACATTTAGCCTTTACATATGGTTTATTTACAAATCAGCCCGGGATTTTAATTATTTTATTTATATATATTTTTTGTGCCGATGTCATCAGAGCATGTATTTCTTCACAGTTTCCTCATAGCTGATGGGAAATGACGCCTGTGAATGTAGTTTCCCAATCCAGTGATAAATCTATAAGAGAATACTGTCTCACATGAATCTTGAAAGTGCTCAGCTGACTTTTACTAATGGTGTTTTTAATATAATACACAAATCCATATCAAAAATATTAGAAGTTTTACTAATTTATTGTTATTTTAGCTGTGTACATTTACATTACATTAACATGTATGGAATTTGATAGTCACCCAAGAGCAACCCTCCCACAATCCAAAGACATGCAGATTACTCGAATAGGCGTAGTGTGTGAATGAGTGTGAATACAGTGTGTATACTGTACTGTATGTGTGTGTGCCCTGTGGCACCATGGATTGGCACCCCGTCCAGGGTGTACCCCGCTTTGCATCCTAAGTCTCCTGGGATAGGCTTGAGGCTCCCTGTGACCCTGTATACAGGATAAAGATGTATAGACGATGAGTGAGTGTGAGAAGTTGAGGAGTGTGAGCAGTGGCAACATGGTGGTGGTGGTGGTGATGGGGTCTGAACTTGGGGTTTGAACTTGGAACCTTCCGATCAGCAGTCCAAAATCTTAACCACTGAGCTACCACTGAGATTTCCCAGGTGTACCACACTATGTTAGAGTTCTAATTAAATCCTCAATATGAGCTTAAAGTGCAGCCTTCAATCTGAGTGCATCTACATCCAGATCAGCTGGACAGCGTAGGAATTACAGCACTTTATATATGTGGCCATCCCTTTTAAGGGACTAAAAGTAATTGGACAGTTGACTTGACTTGACCAAGGTTTGTGTTGTTTAAGCAATATCCCAAATATCACTCTGATTGGTTATTCAGAGGAAATAACCAATTTCTTTTGAATAACCAATCAGAGTGATATTTTCAAGAAGACCAAAAGGCACATAAGGCCACACGAAACAACTGATTATTTCTTTCCTGGTGGACAAAAAAAAAGCCTTTCCCAAATCAGGACCACCCTGTCGGAAGTAGGCATATCAATGTGATCAAGTTAATAAAGAGAAAAGTCAAACGATCAAAGAATAAATAGAGAAGATCAGATTAGACTCTGCTGAACTGTTGTTATGGCTCCTGTGGACGGATGAGACAAAAATCCACTGTTCTATGGCGGTTCTACATGTTACTTGTCATGGTAGCTCCAGAAGGGAGGTAGACCTCAGCACTGCAAGTGACATGCCCCTGATCATGTATACCAGACTGCCTTAAATTATTGAAATGCAACTTGAGAATACTGACATGAGTTTCTGTATGGCCCTTTTAAATGTAGTGTGAACATTTTAAGGCATACAAATAATAAACCCAGGATAATTGGAATTAATTTTCAGATGTCAGAATTGATCAAAAGTCTTGTAAATGGGGGAAAAAGGTCTTATAGGGTCCTGTATCTATTATTTATTTAATTCCAAGTTGGTATTAGTATACATACAGTACCAGTCAGAGGTTTTGGACACACCTTCTAATTCAATGCTTTTTGTTTATTGATTTATTTTTTCTCCATTCCACAACAATACTAGAGATTTCAAAACTATGAAATGACATATGGAATTATGTACAGTCAGCTGTTATTTTAATTGAATTTTTGCAAGTAACAGTAGTGTGTCAAGTGCATTTGCAAAAAACATCAAGCACCATGATGAAACTGGACCTCATGAAGACATTCCAGGAAGGCAAGACCAAAACTCTGCTGCAAAGGAGAAGTTCATTTAGAGTTACCAGCCTCAGAAATCACCAATTAACAACCAGCACCTCAGATTAGAGCCATTATGAAGGCTTTACAAAACATACATAGCAGATACATCTCAATATCAACTGTTCAAAGGAGATTATTGCATATTTTGGAAATAGTTGTTTTACATAGTGTTGATTAGCAATGTCTGTTCTTCTGTGTATTTTATAGTAATGATGTACAATAACACAATTAACATATTTACATAATATTTTTCATCTTAAATGCAGCTGTGTCGTCTGTGCAGAGAAAAATAGGTTGGTAAAATATGATTCAGGGGAGTTCAGATGGGAGAAGTTGAGGAATAAAAGCGATGCAAACCACTAGAAGAAAGAATTTGAACGGAAAGTAGAAAGTAATGTACATTTTGAAAAAGCCGTACCTAGTCTGTGGTGAATCATTCTCAGCTCATCATAATGACATGGTTGTTGCTGCTGCTGTCGGTAAACTTTGCTTTTATTTTTGGGCCAATAATTAGACACACCTAATTTGTTGTTACACCTAAAAATGTTGCCCTTCATCATTGTCTCTGACCAGAGCACTTGATATTTTGACTTGGTAGTTTTTTTAAAAACCTGGTCCAACAACAACCCAACTGAAGTGTATAAAATACATCTGATAAACTCATTAGCATGTCTAATTCTCACTAATTCCCATTTCGCTGTTGGATGGAAGCTAGTAGCTGTAGAAGATTCACAATGTTATGTTTATGTCATTTTCATTTGCAAGCAACAATGAAAAAAAAACTTTTTTTTCTGTATTTTTCCTTACAGGAACTAATAATTTAGATCATGAAGAAGACAAAAAAATAGCCGCTTCCAACCATCTCTCTGAGCTGCGTCTTATCCTTCTGGGCTGGCGGTGGCCTGGGAAAAGCCTGACTGGAAACACTATCCTGGGTTACGAAGAGTTTCGGCTGGAGCGAGCAGCTGAATTCTCTGTGAAGCGTGATGCAGAGCGGCTCGGTCGCAAGCTGACTGTCGTGGACACACCGGGCTGGTTTTCAGCTCAGACTACTCCAGCTGCTTATCAACAGGAGATGACTCGCAGCCTGTCGATGTGCCCGCCGGGGCCCCATGCCTTCTTGCTCGTCGTACCTGTAGGCATGTTCACGGACACTGACAGAGCGAGAATCGAGGAGAACCTGGTCTTGTTCGGCGAGGCCGTGTGGAGGCACACCATAGTGGTATTCACGTGGGCCGAGGTGCTGAAGAACATGCCGATCGAGAGACACATCCGTCGCCAAGGTAGTGCACTGCAGTCGGTGCTGGACAAGTGCAAGAAGAGATACCATGTCATCAACAATGATGCTTTTGGAGAGCACACGCAAGTCCCTCAGCTGATTGAGAAGTTGGAGAAGATGGTAGCTGAGGAGGGAGGGTACTTTAAGCCCATGACAGAGGAGGAGAGAGCAAAGATTCAGGTTACGGTTGCGGCTACTGATGAGAACTCAAACCCGAAAGAGGTGAAAGAGAAGCGTGAGCTTGGAGCCAGGCCCAAACAGAACTGTTCCTTTAGCTCAGTGCAGTCTGCTGATGCAGAGAGTCCACACAGTAAGTTTAATGCCTTTCACTTCGGTACTTGGGCTGATCCCTCTCACAAACGACCACATCCCTCAAGTGTGATATCGGGTTTATACAATAGTTTCACAAACACAATATATTATCAACATTTCAAACCATGATTTAACCAGTTACTAATAATAAAAGGAAAAAAAAAAAAAGAAAAAAAAATCCTGTGAATCTCATTTTATATTTCCATTTATTCTGCTTTAGAATATCAGCTAAATTGTGGGTCCTGGGGTTGAATCCAAAACAGTGTTAAAAGGAATGCCGTGCCTCTGAGTGGCGCCGAGTGCTCGCCCTGTCATCCGGAGATCGCGAGTTCGATTCCTGGGTGATGCTGTAAACTCTCGCAGCAGGAGGTCTAGAGGGAGCTGATTGGCCGAGCTCTCTCAGAGGGGAGGGATGAGAGGTACTTAGTACTCCCACATTACTCATGGCTCTACAGCCAATCAGGGGCATC
>JAQMYI010000019.1:11493575-11514441 GCA_030014275.1 Clariallabes melas
AATGTAAATGGTCATGAAAATAAAGAAAACACATTGAATGAGTGAAGGTGTGTCCAAACTTTTGGCCTGTACTGTATGTTCATGTATGTAAGTTCAATAAAATGACCCTCCCCCCCAAACAAAACATCTATATACTCAACAAAACAAAAGTACTGTATTGTTGATATTACCAAAATCAAAGTGATATTTTTGCAATATTTCCCGCCCCCACATCAGGCCACGCAGGTGTTTGACTAGTGTTATGACGAGCATTGTGTTGTGTTGGCATGAAACAAACAGAACAGTAAATGGCTCTGGAACAATGCCACTGCATTCGGAGGACTAAGAGAGTGCGCGCTGCGCAGATGTTTGGCTAGCCTTGTGACATGTGCCGTGCTTTTAAACACTTTTTAATAGTGACAGTTTCTGCGCTGACTGCACCTGCAGGAGGTCAGTCCGCTCTGAATAGGAGGCTGAGCTCGACAATGTGGATAGCGTAGCGGGTTATTTTGAGTGCTAGACGTTTGGAGGCAGCTGCGCTGGGTCAGACTGTCTCGAAGTGAGTTGAGTACGAGCGCTCACAACTCTGCAAAAAGATTTGTTCAGATTTATCCAGCATCTTTGCATGACTGGTGACTTCCTCCAGGCAAATCAAAATGATTTTTAATAAAGTTATCATGAAATAATATTATAATATAAATAATTTCATTTTTTGTTTGAGGAATTTTAAATCGTCGATACATCTGAAATGCAGCTGTAATTTAGGTATAATGTACACGGAGGACTTGGAGTTCTATAAGCCGGTGTTTAACTAGCATAGCATTGTAACTAGCATCGTGTTTTGCTGCGGCAATAACTCCCAGCCGAGTTCCTGTAGCGTGTTGGTGAATGACTGTGTGCACAGATCCCACAGACAGATACGTCTCTTTTTCTATTTTTTTTATTTTATTTATTTTTATTATTTCCCCCCAATTTTTGCCCGATTTTCTCCCCTAATTTAATCGTGTCCAATTGCTCCCAGTCACTAGGGGGCTCCCACGTTAAGCTCATACCGCTACTCAGTCGGGAGGGCCGCAGACCGCCCACGTGTTTCCTCTGACCCAGGTGGCGTCACCGACCATTTTTTTCGAACTGCTCGCTCACGCACCGTTGGGGGCGGCGTAACACACTCGGAGGAACAGCGCTATCTGCTCCCTCCGCTTACGCGAGCTCACAGACGCCCCTGACTGGCTTGTAGAGCCGTCGTTAATGTGGGAGCACGAAGTACCTCTCTTCCCTCCCACCTGAGAGAGCTCAGCCAATCAGCTCTCTCTAGGCCTCCGGCTGTGAGAGGCAACAGCATCACCCGGGGTTTGAACCAGCGATCTCCGGATGATAGGGCGAGAGCTTTACCACTGCGCCACTCGGAGGCTCAACGTCTCTTTTTCATCACGTTGGCGACACGTTATCTGACAATTTTCAAGGATCATGTGTTCCACTCTCCAAATATTTTACTGGACTGACTGCAGCGCTCTCCGAGCCACCTCAACCGGGACATACAGCCTTCTTTAATTAACGTTTAAATGCATTACTGTGGCTAAAAGTCTCATCACCTTGATGTTTCCTATAAATGTGAATCGCTTTTATTTTTTCATTCACCAGAAATTTCATCACAGGTCCTGGTTTGACTTGAACGCCCCAGGTAAAACATAAACAAATTAATTTTAATAAAACACATTGACCTAAGTAGTTGATAAAAACAGATTAGCCAGGTGTCGTGCTAGCTTCATTCGCAGATTACTGTAGATTAGCACAGCAGATTAATTGTACTAGCTTTGCACGCTCACCAGAGGCATTGTTAATCTTTGCTGGTTCGTACCCAGGCTGGACTTTTCTTCATACCGTGTATAAATAAATAAATAAATACAATGCGGAATTACTTCAGACCTGTTTTGAATGGTAATTCATATTCATGCTCCTCGGCTATCTATCCAAACGATGAAAAGTTGACACGGTTTCTTCCCGGAGCCGCACCTGGTCATGCTCACAATACGTCCTGCGCCGTGTCCTTTATTTTCAACTGCGCTCAGATCTTTGATCAGAAATTCATGTTGTTTAATGCATGTCCCGTACGTCTAGTTTGGGGAAGTAACCTTTGATGGTTTTATCTGATTGCAGGCACTTCAGATTCATCTGCTTTGAGGAAGGCTCTTGTAGCTTTCTGGGCTTTGATCAATATTCTTCACAAGTGGGAAGTCTAGCATGTGCATAATAGAGTGCTTTACACACACACACACACACACACACACACACACCAATATACATGGCTCAAATATGCATCTACAAGTGGATAGTCGTGACCGCCGAGACTTTAGTGTGTATTTACCAGCGACACTAGTTCTTTTGTGCTTTGCCTTTGAAGTCACTAACTATTAAATACATGCACACACACACATTTTTACTGACACAGGTAAGTCTGTCGATTGTTCGATGCTCTCAGTTCGGTATTTATCAGTGCTATTGGTCAGGCAGTGCATTCATTAACGCTAGTCATCTCATCGCCATTTGAAACCAAGCACAGGAAACACAGATGGTGGTTAATGGGGCTGTGGACGATTAAGAGGTCGAGACAATTTCAGCTTCTGAAAGCAATGAAAGCAATCAGAAAGCAATCTGCTCCTGTCCTTACTGACTAACTGAGAAGTGGCCAGGAAGATACCGCACAAGGACGCCACTACGTAGCAGTTCTCCTCTCTCACACGTACGTGTCGACACGATTAAACGGTGGGACATTTTATATGTTTTGGCTTCAGACTTTGATAGCTGTAATATAATTATCACTCAGCTCCTGGGTGGTTTGGTAACATGTTTGCCCTCTTGTCTGGTGGTGGCACGTTTGAATTCCGAAGTCTGAATCAGAATTTATTTGTTAACTTCAGTTTATACAAAATACTAACATAAATTAACCATTCGTGGTCAGGTTTCACAGACACTACAGCATCATTATAAGCTTCAAATGCTGATGATGATGCTGATGATGATGATCCTGTTGCATGAAAATATGCAAAGTTACAAAAAAAACAGCAGAGCAGTGTTCTCTTTGTAAAAAAAAGCCACTAGACGTTATAGATATAATAAGCCACCTGTAGAATTGTGTATGTGTTGCTATAGGAGGTTGCGACGTAGAGACAATGCCACAATACTGTATGTATTTTACAGGTAAGAGTTTGGACACACCAACTCCATGGTTGTTGTTGTTCTTCTTCTTTGACTTTCGGCTGTTCCCTTTCAGGGGTCGCCACAGCGAATCATCTGCCTCCATCTAACCCTATCCTCTGCATCTCTCACACCAACTAACTTCATGTCCTCTCTCACTGCATCCATACTGTAAATCTCCTCTTTGTTCTTCCTCTAGACCTCCTGCCTGGCAGTTCCAACCTCAGCATCCTTCTACCCATATATTCACAACCTCTCCTCTGAACATGTCCAAAACACCTCTCTGACACACTCTAACATTACTTCTCTGCCACTCCAGACTTCCTCATACAATACCACAGCTCCTCTCTCACCCCCCTGTCATACGCTTTCTCTAAATCTACAAAGGCACAATTCAACTTCCTATTACATTCTCTGTATTTCTCCATCAGCATCGAATACTCTTGCCTCTTCTGGAAGAAAGAGAAAGTATTCACTGCTGCCATTTCCATCCTCTTTGCAAAGTCCACCACCATCTGTCCTTCTGCATTCCTGTCCTGAAGACCTGCCCATCACATTCTCATCACTTCTGTTCACTTTCCCAACATGTCCATTGAAATCTGTGCCAGTTACCACTCCCTCACCTCTGGGGATGCTCTGCATCACTTCATCTAACTCAGTCCAGAATTTCTCCTTCTCTTCTTACTTACGTCCTACCTGAGGGGCATAACCAGTAACAACATTGAACATCACACCTTCAATTTTCGGCTTCAGACTCATCACCCTATCTGATGCTCTTTTCACCTCCAGAAAATTCCTTACAAAGTCTTTTTTTAGGATAACTCCTACTCCATTTCTTTTCCTATCCACCCCATAATAAAAAAAAAGATTGAAGACTACTCAGTATATCCACCTTCCTTCTCTGCATCATGTCAACCGACTCTCTTGCCTTCCCTGTTATAGTCCCAGCGTTCAAAGTCCCTACTGTCACTTCTAAACTCTTGCCTTTCTTCTTCTCTCTCTGCCTACAAACATGCCCTCCTCTTCCCCTTTTTTTCGACCAACAGTAACCCAATTTCCACTGGCACCCTGTAGGTCAACAGCACTCGGGCGACTGATCCGGTATGAGAATCATGTTACTGTAATGATTCGCATGATTGATTTAGCAAATGTTTTACATCGTATACCCTACCTGCCACAACCTTCTGCATTTATCCAGACTTGGGACTGGCACAAGAAGAGACTGAATTGTGCCCCCCTGTGGTTGCATTACAGACTTTTTCTATATATTATATATAATTCCTTCCTTTTAGTAATTAGCAGGTTAATTGAAAAAAAAAGAGTAAAATATTTCAAATCTATTTCAAATCAAGTATCACTTTATTTTTTAATATTATATTTTATAATCCATCAATTGAAAGTGATTCTGTTAAGCTGCTTTGCGACGATGACTATTTTTTAAAAGCGTCATATAAATAAAGCTGAATTGATTTTATTTTTAAAAAATAATCAACGCTGATTTTAAAAGTGTTTTAAGCATCATGTTTAATCAGTGGAATGGCTGTGTATTTCTTTTAATTTAAAAGATTATTTAAAGTGCTGCAGATAGGTGGAGACAAATATCCCATCAAGGTTTTGCATGAAACTGTAACTGGGTGTTCCTACTTTTTAGGATTTTAAACATATTGCATCTAAAGTGTTGCTGTGTAGATCTCTCAATTAAAATAATTTACTCACGCACTCACTCATTGTCTATACTGCTTTATCCTGTATACAAGGTCACGGGGGACCTGGAGCCTATCCCAGGAGACACAGGGCACGAGGCGGGGTACACCCTGGACAGGGAGCCAAACCATTACAGGGCACACACACATACACTCACACTCGAATGGTCATTCACACCCTATGGGCATTTTGGGAACGCCAATCAGCCTATTCTGCATGTCTTTGGACTGTGGGAGGAAACCGGAGCACCCGGAGGAAACCCACCAAGCACGGGGAGAACATACAAACTCCATGCACACAGAGACGGGAATCGAATGTCAGTGCTAACCACTAAGCCACCCTGCCGCCTACAATAATTTAATTCAATTAATTTAGCGCTTAAGCCAGGGTACTATTAAATATTATAGAAGTTTTTGTGAAATATAACCTATGACTTGTATATTAGCTCTCATAATCATAGAGCAACTTTTTGCACATATTTCCAAACCAATGGCAGGCTTCTAACTTAGTTATTTAAGCCGACATTGCAGATGAGAATCTATAAATGTTTGTTACAAAGTGCCTAATGTTTAACTTTGCTCCAGAGCCAGCTGGGAGATGAGGATTAGGAATGGTGTGCAGACTTCATATGCAGCATGGTGTACTAAGGATGTCACGCACTGCTTCACTCTAAATGAGTCAGGTGGAGAATTTATCACATATGACACATTTGAGGTGTGAACCCTACGGTACATTGGTAGATAAATTAGTGATTCCTGATCTCAAGTAAGAATAAAAAAATGCTTCATAAGTGAGAAATAAGGAACTAGTTTTGTGGCTTGGATTTAAATGGATAATTCTCACCATTAAAAGTGTTTTATGTGGATAAACTGATCAGCCATCACATTATGACCACTCATCTAATACTGGGTAGGTCCCCCCTTTTGCCACCAAAACAGTGATGCTTGTGTTCTGATTCCTTTCTATGGGAACCAGCATTAATGTTTTCAACAATTTGAGCTACTGTAGCTCTTCTTTTGGCTTGTACTATACTGGGCAGCCCATGACCCTGTTACTGGTTGACTGGTTTTCTATCTTTGGACCACTTTTGGTACTGTATGGCCTGACCTCTGAAGACTAGGACTGAGATACAAGCCTGCAGATTTGGAGTTGCTCTGACCCATTACAATTTGGCCCTTGTCACGGTAGCTACAGTTACAATATCTTGTCCCAGTGGCATCTGGAAGTGGGTGGGATATATTAGGCAACAAGTGAACATTTTGTCCCTGAAGTTATATCAGTTAGAAGCAGAAAAAAATGGGCACGCTTAAGGATTTGGGTGTCTTTGGCAAGAGTCAATCGGTGATGGCTAGATGATTGGATCAGAGCAACTCCAAAACTGCAGCTTCTGTGGGATGCTTCCAGTCTGCAGTGGTCAGAACCTACCAAAAGTGGTCCAAGTTGATGGCTCAGCACTATCCTTCAGGTTTAGTGTGTTAAAGAGTTCTAAACCCAGTTACAGGAATTTCAAATCTCCTTTGATACAGCCCAATAATCTGACCCTAAATAGAGACTTTTTTTTGCCAGGCATGTGTAATATACTGTAACATTATGACCACTTACAGGTTCCTGAACAACATTGCTCACCAACATATACACCAGCTAACTGGCAACAGGTTCAGGGGCACACAAGGCTTACCCATAATTGTGGGAACCTAAGGCCAGCCCATCAGGTCCAATCCCACAGAAAAGCCAATGCACCCATTGGCGCTCCCACACAACCCACAGCACCCAAAGGATCTGCTGCCAACCTTCTGGTGCCACACACCACAGTGCACCCCGGGGGCACTGCGGCACTATGCCCCAAAGGGGCATCAGCTTTTCTGTGGGATTCAACCTGATGGGCTGGCCTTAGGTTCCCACAATTATAGGTAAGCCTTGTGTGCCCCTGAACCTGTTGCCAGCTGGTGTATATGCCACCCTAGTGGCACAACGGGAACTTAAAACCTAGGTGATTTTATTGTTAAAGTCATGCAAAGAGAGCAAAGAGCGAGAATTTTCTAAAGCAGAGTGTACAGTGGCAACAACAAAACAAGGTTTCAGGTGGTTTTGAACATAAGGTTAATAAGAAACATAAGGTTCCCTTCCATTAGGTAAAATGCGTGGCATTTCTGACAGACAAGTGTCAGGCCTGGTGGTTGAGACAAATATTTTGTTTTGTTTTGTAGCGACAGGTTCTAGGACAAGGACACAGGTCCCACAGTCAATGAGACAATAATGAACTGCACTTTATACCATAATATATTTAGACAAATGTAAGGGCATCAGTCCAGCAGTTTAAACTGAGTCAAAATTGGGTCAGGTAACAGTACAATGATCCCAAGCACAACCAGCAAATATGCAGTACATTTGAAATCCTACAGAACAAAAGAAAATATCCAGGTGTTAGAATGGCCAAATCAAATCTTATCCTCACTGACATGATGTGATGGGTTCTTAAGAAAGTTGTGCATAAATGAACATCCATAAACATTAATGAACCAAATCATTGTTGTAAAGTAGAAGAGGCCAGTAGTTTTTAAAACAATGTATGAGACTGAGACACTGTTACAGAGTGTTACGTTTGTTTTTTTGTAAATTGTTGCTAAAGCTGGTTCTACAGTACATGTTACTGAATTATAGGGTTTAATACAGGATTTCTGATTGTATACTTTATTGGAAAAATCCTTACATCCTGAAATCTGTTGTATTTTGTCACTAGGATTATTATAATAGATAGATAAATAAAAACATAGAACTGAAGGGACATGTTCTTTCATTTTCCCTGTGCATTTCTGATCTTGAGCAGTTACATTCATTATCAATGCTCTTCTCACTTCTCATCATACTGATACAAGTTTGCTTGTGTGTTTATATTTTGATTTTTAAGATGTTTTTGGAAAACTCTTAACTGGTCTTCCATGCTTTTGAGGTTTTCCAGTGATCTGCATCTTGTGGTAAACCCCATGTATTTACTTCCCTCGACTGTTAACACAGGTCCACATGCATCCTGGAAGGTTTAACTGTGCCTGTTTTGATTTGATTTCAGACTACTGATGGCTTGCATCAGTGACAGCCCCCTGGACTTCATATTAATAATTAATAATCACAGATTGCAAATTATTTCAGATACCGTTCTCTTTGTCCTTTTCATTTTTTATGGCAAATAACTGCATTGTCTATTATGTCTGAGGCAAATTATGATTTGCATAATCAAATTTAGAATACTAGAATATGTTTTAATATGGATCAGTAATTAGTGGCCAACAGAGATCTTATTGGTCAACTGATCCAAATTAAGGCTATAAAAACCCTTAGCACATGCATGCCTTCTGCCTCTGAATAGGTTACATACTGCTGTTAGATGCGTTGGCCATCCAGGAGTACGCAGAGAGCACATTTTTAGAGATGACACAGATTTAATGATGATTTAGTGTTGAATGGCTGCTGATCTGATTTATCTCTGAAACACAATTATGAAAACCATGACTCAGTTCAACTGTTAAAAGCAAACAACAAAACCCACAAAAAAGCACTCTAACATATAGTGGGTGACCGAGGTTATGCCCATCTCCATGTGCCATCAATCCACTTTTCTTCCCTTGTCTATTATTTATGCTATTTTTTACTGTATTATTAGAACTACAGTGGTTTCTTTGATATGTGTTATTATCAGTTTATTGACAAAATATACATTTACTGGCAGTGATTGTAACTGATTCTTACGAAATAGATAGACATACAGATTGGTCAGTGAAGTTAGTGAGTGAGTGAGCGAGAGAGAAAGAGAGAGAGAGAGAGAGAGAGAGAGAGAGAGAGTTTAACCTGTGAAACTCTAAGCAACATGTGAGGAAACTCCTCCAAAGCTCTGCCATTTCCTTCCACAGTGCTAGTGCATTTCCTCATTTCCTGCTGCTTTAGCTATTGGATTCTGTGCCTATTGTCATTGGGTATTTTTCTGCACACACTGTAGCTTCTCCCTTCCTCTCAAATGGTGGAGACACACAGACGGACACACAGCTATTCCACTGAGCTCTGATGATGGCAGTGAAAATAGAATTGCCATGAAGCGCACAGGGAGAAACTTTACTTGATGTTCATGAAATACGCAACACATACCAGGAGCTTTCGGGTAAGTGTGTCTAGCTCAAGACTAACTAATTAAAGAAAACAAGTCTACTTCACATTGATTTTCACTATGAACTAATTCAAACAAATAGACAAAACAGTCAGGCTTTCCTCCAAGAAATATAACCATGTTATTTTATATATTATTTATCAAGGCCAGAAACTGACCGCAAGTGATGAGAGCATCAACCTCCCGCTTAAGTTTTTCCTCAAGGGACCCTATATGGAACCGGTAAGAAATGTAGCTTTTAGCATGCAAATATAGTTCCTTAACTCGATAACCTTCTCCAAACAACCTACTGACATTTTTTTTCATATAATAATTGATGATTGGTGCAACAGTCAGTGCTTGTTCAATATCCAGAGGGACACAAAAATGTATACACACTTCAACAGATGTTATCTCTGCCAATTTTTAAAAACTCTGCAGCAATGTGTAGTGTTATGTTTTCTCTAAAGATGTCAGTAATCACACCATCGTTGATCATCGCTATCATGTGACCGTCAGGACCGTCGTGTTGAAGTGTGTATAATTCTTTTGTGTATTGCTTATTTATCTTACACTTAATACTGCCTTGTTTGTCTTTGAGATGTTGTAACATAACAAACCCCACAATATTTTCTAAAATCAGACTAAAATATGACAACTAACACTGCACAAGTGTTAAATCAAAGACATTCCTGCATTTAAAAAAGCCACTTTTTGGTCAATTTTTTTTATTATTAGGTACTGTCTTGTAAGTGAAAACAAAAAAATTGCAGCAAGGCAAAATTTGGAAAAATAAAATGTATGATATAAAAGTTTATTATCCTTTAGATGATCCTTACAAATGCAAGAAAACTAACACATTTAAACAATTAACTGTATAAGGTTTTGTACACAATTTATTGTGTCCATGTCAAGATATTGAAATAGGCAACAACAACAATTATTTCTTTTGTATGCCGAAATGTTCATTCTTTTACCCAGAAACCATGAAAGAGTCTAACTTTTGTTTTCGACTCTACATATTCATATACTGTACATATAAAACAGTTTGTTTGCACAGGAAGTCCCATCACAGGCTTGTCACAGGCTTTCCTGTTACTGGGGTACACCCTGGACAGGGTGCCAATTCATCACATATACACATTCAAATCATCATTAAACACACTATAGGCAGTTTGGGAAACTAATTAGCATGTCTAATGGAGTGTGGGAGGAAACTGGAGTACAGGGAGGAAACCCATCAAGCACGGGAAGATCAAGCAAACTCCATGCACACAGATCCGAGGCGGGAATTGCCCCTGGAGGTGTGAAGCGACAGTGCTAACCACTAAGCCACTGTCATGCTAGGCATGCTTTTATATGTTTTGAAGAGCTATTGATGGCTGTACTGTCACTTGCCTCTCTTTTTTTCTGTTGAGGATAAAAGATAAACATGCAGCTTTTTGTATTGAGGAGAAATGGTTAAAAACCTCCCTCATGAAACCTGTCTCATGGTGGAAATGAAGGGCTTTACATCAAACTGTTACAGAGCACTAAGACTGGAGTCGGTGGCACGGTGGCATAGTGGTTAGCACTGTTGCCTTGCACCAGGGCCCGATTTTAATTCCCGCCTCGGGGTCTATGTGCATGGAGATTGCATGTTCTCCCTGTGCTTGGTGGGTTTGCTCTGTGTACTCCGGTTTCCCCCCACATTCCAAAGACATGCAGATTAGGCTAATTGGCATTCCCAAACTACCCGTAAAATGGGGATGAATACAATGATAGTCACCACTGGTGGCATGGTAGCTTAGTGGTTACCACTGTCGCCTTGCACATCCAGGGTCCGGGTCCAAGTCCCGCCTGTGTGCATGGAGTTTGCAAGTGCTTGGTTGGATTCCTCTGGGTACTCCTGTTTCTTCCCACAATCTAGGCATGCAGATAGGACTAATTGCCGTTTATAGATTGGCCGTAGTGTTTGAGTGAGCGTGTGCATGTGTGTGGGTACTGCTATGGATTGGATGTGCCCTAAGTCTCCTAAGATAGGTTCCAAGCCCCCAAGACCCTGGATTAAGCAATACAGATGGATGGGATGGGTGGAATAGCGAAGTCACCTTCCAAAAACAGCTAAACAAACAAAATGTTTATTTAAACAAGCACTATAATACTCATTATATCTCCTGACTAACTTTATTTTTAACTAACGTCATATTTATGCATATGTACAGTAATTATGTAAAATCGATCTTCACAGCTCAGCCCAACCCCTCCCTCAAAAAAAGCGGCGCGTGACTCCGGGCATGCGCAGTGCTTCGTCCGTCACTGTGGGCGGATGAAGCAGAGTGTGAGATAGATAGAGAGAAAGTGAGTGTGTGTGTGAGGGTGAGCTCTAGTGTCACACAGAGAGTTGTGCACTTAGCTTCTAAAGTCTGGTGGATAAACACACAGCACCGTCGTCGTTGAATAATTCGTGGACCACTAACGGAAACCGTTTGTACTGTGAAATGCCGTTTTGTTAGCAGCTATCGTTAGCGACGCCTGTTTGAACATCATCACCGGGAATGTGGGCATCCGCCGCTAGTCCGCTTCACGGCGTGTGATGGAACTGGGAGCAAACCGTCGTGCTTGTTAAAGCTTAACCGTTCACACAGGAGGAACTATTAATAAAATATTTTAAAACTATATTTAAAAAAAGAGCTTTTGTTTGTTTATTGCCACGCGAAACGTTAGTTTGTTGCGCGTGCGGCTGGCATCTCGTGCGTGCCGCTACACACACACAGCGTCTCGGAAGTTTGTTATCTGTGAATGCTTTCCGTTTTCTGAAGAAACATCTCCACCTTTTTTTTTTGGCCTGTTTGTTTGTTTGTTTGATTGTTTGGACTACACCTCGCTGCAGGATGCCGGATCAGATATCGGTGTCCGAGTTTCTGTCGGAGACGACGGAGGACTACAACTCCCCCACGACGTCCAGCTTCACGACCCGCCTCCAGAGCTGCAGGAACACCGTCAGTGTTTTAGAGGAGGTAAGAGCTGCGAAAACACGGCCTGCATATACAGTATATGTGTGTGTGTGTCTGGGTGTATTATCTAACCGCAGTGATGGCGATGAGGCCAAGAAAAGCTTAGAGGACAAAACAGATGCAGTGTGGGCGATATTGTTCATTTTTTCACCAGCTGGCATTTATATAAGCTTCTCAGTGCTTTGCAGATGGAGCTCTTAAACCTGGATTCCTTATATTAGTATTTCAACTTCGTAGTGCGAGTAGAAGTACCAGATGCTGTTATTTGTCTTTTATATCATATTCATAATTATCATCAATCATATGCCACTTTAAAAAAAAATTTTTTTTTTTTTGCTCCTTCCTAAGCCCCTTAATAGTGCAATCAAAAGCCTGTTATAAATAAACCCACTATTGTAAATAAAAAATAAGTCTTTGGCAGTGCTGCCAACTCTTTTCAGGAGAAATGCATGCTACTGCATACTCAGAAATTTCCTAGAAGTTGCTAGACGATGTAGACTAATTTGCAAATTCAATCCACCATAATTTGCATATTAAAGCGCAGAAATGAGGAACGAAGCTCTTCTCAGAGTAGATAGTAATAGGGTAGAACTTATCTTATACTAACGGGTGGCTTTTGGTCATATTTTCATGCATATTTACATCTTTTGCACTGCTGTCACTTTCATTGGCTGTAACTCATTACACATCTGTTTTCTGTAGTCTATCCACTAATATTCTAATTCAGTGATATTTGCACATATTCATTTTATTCTCTTATATATACAGAGTGAGACAAAAAAAATTTATACACACTTCAGAAATAATAAAATATATATATACTTCATACGTATGTGTGTGTATATATTTTTTTCTTATACTCTTTCTATCCTAATAATTTCTGTTGTAGTGAGGTTGTCCACCGTTTTTTTTTTTTTGGCTACACTATACATGTTTGACAATCTGTCATATCTACTACATGCTTATTGTCTATTATGTTACTATCCTTGATACTGGATGTTGGAAATTTCCTTAGGAATCAATAAAATGTCTATCTATCTATCTATCTATCTATCTATCTATCTTCTGATTAAGCTTGTGATGGGTCAGGAGCCTCTCCTGGGAACGCTCAGAGTGAGGAGGGACGCTTTTTTGCAGGGCACAATGCACACAATTTTATATACTCATGTACAACTAGTGTTCATGTAGTGTATGCATTCTCCAACTGGCATGTTTTTGGGAGCTGGGATGAATATAGAGAACCCAGAGAAAACCCACATGAGATCACGTGAAACTTCACACAGACAATAACCGAACTCAGGGTCAATGTGTGTGCCTTGGTGCTGTGAGGTGGCAGGGCTACCTACTGTACGACTTTGCTGCCAAGTGTATTTGAAAAACACAAAAAAATTAAATCAAGAAAGCAGCAGAATAGATGATTGGTGATGGGTCATAGGGAAATATACATCTGGAGAACTTGATTGCTTTTGCCTAGTCATTTAAACATGATGCCAGGTGTATGACGATGTTAAATGTTGGCCAGTTGTTACTCATCTTTACCTCGGCTACAGTGATGTCCTTCTTCCATAAGTTTGAGCAAAACTGCAGCTAGTTAATTTTTTCCCTCATCGTTAAAAAGAATAAATAATTTTTAAAAAGATGTTTTTTTTTTTTTTTTTTTTTACAATTGTAGCGTAGTAGTTTGTGTTAAAAACGTTTTCAACGTTTGAACTTTCAGAACCTCACTGTCGAAATAGAAATAGTTAATTAAGCTACTTATTGATGTTGTTAGTAGTAGGAACTAAAAGGAGATGTGCACTGCTTCTGCATGTTATTGCAATGTCTTGCAATGTTGGTCTTTTTTTAAATTAGCTAAAATGGGGAAGTAGCACTCAGTAAGTGCACAGGAACTGTATTTCTATTTTGTAACTTTTCATCTCAGCACTGTAATGTACAAAATACATGAAGACATCATATAACGTTAGTTACACTTGTTTAAAAATAAATCGATATTTGCTAAATGCTCATTAAAGGCCAGACCTGAGAATCACAGTTTTTAAAATTCAGAAACATTTTGGCAGGAATGTTAGCATAGACTAAACTGTGAGTAGAACCTAGAACTAATTCATTAGAAACATTAGTTACATAGTAGGACTGCAAATAGCTATCACAGATGAAACGCCTACTTGTTAAACTAGCTGGTGAATACACATGTCCATATGTCTTGTGTGTTCCAGATTAAATAAAAATTAATTTGACGGACCATCTTTACTTGTGCTAGTAAATGTTGAACTTTGACCTTTTTATGAAATAAAATCAAAAGATTTCCCTTGATATACTTGTTAGTTCAATGTGTCTGGGGTGCTTGACTTTTAAACACCCACTTATGTTATATGTGACAAAATGTTCAACTGTCAAGTTAGAATTATGAATTAGTCATAATATGATATGAATAACATGAATATGTAGCTGCTATGTAATTTCTAGTACTCCTGCTGTACACTCGTACAGTAGTTTGAAAAATATATATGATGCGTATACATGTCTGTTTACTGTAATCTGACTGTTTCCACCCGTATGATAATGTACAATGTTCCACTGAGGTCCCCGAAACCTTTGAGGAACTTTAAAATTCCAGTTCCTTGCAAGGAACTAATTATTTCTGTAACAACTCTGGATTGTAGCTCCTGTACACAGTTCCTGTCCACGTTCCTGTTTTGAGTTTCCACATCTCTGCATGAAACATTAACTGAAGTAATGCAAGCTGTGCTACAGGTGCAACAATCAGCGCACAAGCACAGCAGGACAGTGATCCTAGAGGCAATGGAGACCTTGATTGCTCTTGCCTAGTCATGTGAATACGATGCTTGATGCTGAATTTAATGTTGATTTTTTTCACAAAGCAATATCTTGTACCGCTTGCTCGGTGGTACATGCCGTAGTTTCATGGCAAACTTAACGTTGGGTAGAAATTGGGTATCACAGCCATGTCTCCTATAAACAACTTTATGTACCGGTAATGTTAGGTTGTATTTAGTGGAATATCTCATTAATTAAAGAATGTGAAGTATTTACATTTGTGATGTATATTGTGAGCACTGTTCTAATGAGTCACATTGATGTGATGCGTTTGGGTGTGTATGTGTGTATTGAGCAGTATGAGAGTTTAGGCAAGCGAGGGGTTTCGTGTTCCTGTAAATTTGCAAGCAAAAAAGAGTTCATTATTAATGAAAAAAATCTATTTTCAGTCTATTTTGAATGACTGCAATTCACTTACATGTATTTCCCTGTATTCAGATCATACTGCATTTATGTGTTCACATATTTACGTGGCTACAATACCAGATGCTAGATAAGATAAGATAAAATAAGATAAACCTTTATTGTCACACCAGTGGGGACGTTCACATAACTACAGCAACAACAGAGAAGGAGAAGAAGAAGAAGAGAAAAACAAAACAAAAACAAAAAAATTAACAGTTGCAGGCATGTACAATACTAATTGGGATACTCTGTATTTATTTATGCATTGATTCTAGCTGTTATACAGAGACTGAAAATAGACTGAAAGCCACATCAGGGTTGAAATTTCTTTGTAGAAAGCATGTGTTGTGTGTTTATAAAAAAATAATAATTTTTTAACTTGAGTACAATAAATGTTTCTGTTGAAAAAAATGAGTATCGTGTGAGAGAATCGTGATCTCCGTTCCCAATTTAGAAAAAATTGTTCACGTTTTACCAAGAATCATGCAGCCCTGCTTTGTACTGTGACCTCGTGTCCACTCCCTTCTGGCCAGCTTTACATTTTTACAATTATTAATATTGTTTTTGTACCCAAAAACATCTGGGTATCCACACACTCCTATACAACAGGTGGCAGTATGCATCTAGTTGGTTTGCAGTCTGCCAATAAAACACAGCAAGAAGGGTACAACAGGGTCACCCTTTACACCATGTCTAATATGTTGATCTTTTAGAGAAAATGTCATGAATGACCTTCCTGCTTTATTATCTATGGTTGGACAGTTCAGAGGCTGTGCAGTTCAAAGATTGGTGCTTGCAGAGCACATATGCGGATTTCCGAGGAGATGGGCGATGTTGGTGTTTCATTCTAAATAGAGGCTCATCTCTGTGTTTCAGTACAGTTAGCTTCCATACCTGATTTCTGAGTACACTTTACTCTGTTAAAAAAACAAGTTTGTTCTGTCTTACAAGCATACTGACAATGGTCCTGTCTGTGATCAGTATGAGTCTTAAACTAAGTCTTAAAACCCACACAGTTTAAAAAGTGCGAGCAAATTAGTAATAAAACTGGCACACATCAACCATGATAACCTCCCTGATATAAATAGAGCCAACACTGCCAAGTCCCTAGTGCGAAAGCATCTTAAGTAAGAGATGTCAGATAACCATATACAGTAGCTGATGTTTTACACACAACATATTTGCATATTTTGGACGCCTTCAGCATCAGTTCACAATGTAGACCCCTGAATTAGAAGGTGTGTCAAGACTTTTGACTGGTAATGTACGTGTGTGCACTTTGTTCGTAATATTAGCATAATTGTATTGGTGCTGTCTGGCTGTTGAGGCCATCAGACACCAGACATCAAAGACTTTAAAGGGATTTTAAGGCTCCTGCTTACTGCTGTACGTAGTGAATAGTGTACTAGCATATTGTCTCATAAAAATATGTTTTTAAACTCCTCTAGCCTGAGTCTGGTTAACCTCGGTGAAAAGAGAAAATAGCATTTGTATATTTCAAAATTTGTCTCCACTAGGACAAAAACTGCCAGATATTTCTATCCTTGAGACACACATTCTGAATCTCATGTAATAGACAGTTACAGTACTGTACATGGCTTTACCATTCCTGGTTGTCTGTCTGTAAAAGCTGAGTCATATTTCATTGTGTTGATGGTAAATTATGCAGGGGTACAGGGTCAATATTTAATACTGCTGTAACCTGAGGTTAGAACAGTTTTCAGGAAAATTAGCAGACCTAAAAGTCCCCCAAGTAAGGTAGTGTACTAGTGTTGCACGATTCGATAAAAAAAAAAGAACCATCACCACCACCCAAAAAAAAAGGCCAAGATAAACATGCAGCATGTCTGTAAGTGCAGAACACATAGCAACATTTTTACACTTCACTTGTGAGATAAGGAATTAACACAGGTTTGAAAAGTCAGACGAACAAGTTTATTTAAAATATAATCCTAATGCATCGGTTGGATTTACCTAACCTTTGACCTTGGTGCATTTGACAGATGAAGTGGGAAATTGGATGGGCTTATCTTTTTGTTAGTAACATGCAAGGCAGTGTTTTTGTGTGTGTATTAAAAGAAATAATAATAAAAAAAGAATAAATATAGTGTGTTTACCTTGGATCTGTCTTTTATTACATAGTACGATTTCGGAACATATGAGACAATGGAGAATGGTTTTAATGTATTAATGTAATCTGGGACAAACCAAGTTGTTGGGAACAAATCCGCTGAGTAATGTAAGTTGCTAGGTGGGACCTCTGTGGACTGGACTTGTTTGTCCAGCACATCCCACTTATGCTTGATAAGACTGAGATCTGGGAAATTTACTGACCAAGTCTATACCGTGAACTCTCTTATGCTTCTAAATTTGTTGCTGAACAATGTCTGCATTGTGGCTGAAAGAGGCTACTAACATTAGTAAATACTGTTGTCATGAAGGGATGTACTTAATATGCAACAATGTGTAGGTAGGTGGTATTTGTCATACATCCACCTACCTACACATAACATCCACATGAATGCCAGTACCCAAGTCCTCCCAGCAGAGCATTGCCGAAAGCATGACACTGTCTCCGCCAACTTCCTTTCTTCCCATAGCTCATTCCAGTGCCATTTTATTTACTCTATGTAAGCAACGCACATGCATCCAGCCTGGTCTCTGTCCAGTTTTCAATTGTCCAGTCTGTACACCTGAATGTGCAGGTTTACAAGTGTTCCTAATATAGTGAGGAAAATGAGTATGATTTCTGGAACAAACAGGCCCAAAAAATAACCTCCACCAGTTACTTTTCCTCCTTTTTTTTTTATTTTATTTTTTTAACTGGTGTGTTGGCCAAACACAGGTTTTTCTGATGCACCCAGAATAGACCAGACAGTGATGCTTGATTCTTCACTTCAGTGAACACATTTTTGCTGGTAAAGGCCCCAGCTGATGCTTGGCATTATGAAAAGTGATGTTCGGCAAATGTGATGAAAACCAACTTTATGAATCCTCTGATGCACAGAGGTTGCTCTCAGAGGCATTTGGAAACAGGGACTGTGGTCTATGCTTATGATGTTTTGTAATCATTTGTTTTTAGGTTTATGACTCAATAGCAAACAAAGATGTTTCCTGTTCAGCAAAGTTACTAAGTAGTTTGTCATGTGCTCCCATCAACAAATTAAGCATTCCCAGATTACTGAAAGCAGGAAAAACATTTTTTTCTTTCCATTGGAGCATTAACTTTTAACTTTTTTAAGCTCATATAATTTCATACCCCAGCAGCAGGAGTGTGTTCCTGTGATTTTTATTTTATTTTTGTGTCATTTTGACTGCATGCTTATTCCAGTGATCACAGACTAGACTTCCTTTCTGTGGCTGTTTTTATTTTGAATGCAATGAATATAACAATAGATGGTAAGATCCTAAAATACCTTTCATCTTAAAATAGCAAACATGGTAGAATTTGCAAGTTTCCCAACAGGATGCAGTGTCATTCCATCACTATAAGTAACACTGAATTATTTGTTTTTTCCATCTTTTTCTTTTTATACACCAGACCGCTCAGATGAATCAAAAATAGTTTTCACAACAAGCACTTTTGGCTTAAAATGAGGGATGACTATAAGGGAAAAAGCCTGATCTCTTCTATTGTTGGAGTATTGTGGCGAACAAGTTGAGATTATATTTTTCCCCGTATGCCCTAAGAACTTTGTTTGTATACGTGGCATCATGAACTTCGTCGAGTAGCCGGAGATTTTAAATGGCAGTTTAGCTACGTCTGCCAAGAAGCCACAGCTGGGCGTTTTAGCAGGACGTTGATTAAAAACATACATTCAGATTTACTTAAAATAGTTCAATGAGTCAAGCTTTTGTCATAGCCATTTCAGTCTTCTGACCCAAACCACATGGAAAACCTGTGAAGTGAGTCGAAGAAAAGGGGACCAAGGAAACTGGAGGAACTGGAGCCATTTGGTTCGGCCTCGGTTTTCTTTATTTGATCCATTCTGACTGATTTAGTTTCTCTGAGGAGCATCTGTAATAAATACTTTTTTTGTCTCCTCCATGATAAAATGACCATAGGAAGAGTGTTTTTTCTGCAACCCCAGATGTTTGGGTCTCTTCATCATGAGATTTGAGAGAGTTTCTCTCTTTGCTCAGCATCAAAGTGACTTGCTTTTCTCCCATCTATAGATACTGTAGAAGTTTGTCATGTTGGTTTATCCTTAGCAACATATGCAGTCTTCATAGATGAAACCCAGTGTGTAAAGCAAGAGTCAGAACTATTACCTATTTAAACAGGTTTAAACATTAATCAGTTTAATGGGACACATCTGGTGTTTATTTTTTTTTTCTGTTTCTTGTAGTACTATGCTATTTAGCAGTTAGAATGTGGTTTGGGATGCAACCATCTCTTGTAGCTGTCAGGTTAATCAGTGCATTGTAGAAGGCTGCAGATTTTAAGAAATTGGAGTATACATGTTTGTAAATTTCAGAGTCTTTATTTTAAATATGTTTATTTATCTAATGTCGACGTGTATTAATGAAGTGAATAGTAGATTCTCTTGTACATGCTTGACATTTGTTATGCTACATGTGGTCTTGTGTGATGAATGTCTTACTCTGTCTCTTCATTTGAAACATTCAAATCAAATTGGGCAATTGAAAAGATGTACAAGCATGACATGAATAAAAACGAATACATCTAAGAATACTTAAAGATTACCACTCGACTCTCCGGGTACTCAGTTTCATCCTAGTCCAAAGACATACAAATTGGGCTACTTGATGTTTTCAAATTGCTCATAGTTTGTGAGTGAGGTGTTTGTTAGGGATGGGAATCACCACTCACCTCCTGATTATGAAGATAACTAGGTTAATATTGCGATTCTATAAGTATCACGACTTTATAAACATACAGATTCTATATTAGATTTTTTCCTGATTTTGTTAAAAAAAATTTTGGTTACAATAATTAATTAAATGTAGCCCATTACTTATAAAATGTATAATTTTTTTCACTTAAAAACCAAGGGCAGCATTAAAACAATGTTTAACTGAGCAGCATGTATTTGTCATCCGTCATAATTATTATTTCTAAACAAACTGAGTAAATAATTCTACTAATTAGCATTTGCAGTGTTTTGAGACTGGTGTAATCTTGTGTAATGAGTGGGTTTGAGACAGATTTGCTTGAAAAGTTTGGAGAAAAAGGCTGATCGGAGGTTTTTAACTCGCACTATTTTTGATAATTTAACGGCATAAAAATGCAGTTCTGTTTCTCCACTCGGAAGCTTCTGTGATTGCTACAGAATCGGTTATATCTGAGGCTGATCCTCATGTCCATTATAAATGAAAAAAAATCTAATTTGGAGTCAAAAACAACTGAAATTTTGCAAGAAAGTATAATATACAGTATGAACCGAGCTGAACCGACCACCGGCTTAGTTGCGTGTTCGAGCTGTTCAAAACTTTGATTTGTGTCAGTGGGAAGCCAAAAGAAGCAAGTTTACATTATTTTTTCATTTTGCATTTTGTGCAAGATTTAAAGTCGAAGATAAAGTCAGAGAGGCCAGACTGAGGTGGTTTGGACATGTTCAGAGGAGAGATTGTGAATATATCGGTAGAAGGA
>JAQMYI010000019.1:11593489-11605830 GCA_030014275.1 Clariallabes melas
TACTCCGTTTTCCTCCCACATTCCAATAACATGCATATTAGGCTAATTGTTGTTCCCAAATTGCCCGTAGTGTGTGAGAGTGTGCCCTGTGATAGATTGGCACCCCGGCCTGGGATACCTTGGATAGGCTCCAGCCCCCATACAGTGAGTGTATGAGATGTGAACATGTATGAATCAAAATAAGACTGTCCTGCGACAGTGGCAAGGAAAAACCTCCCTGAGATGGTAATAGGAAGAAACCTTGAGAGGAACCAGACTCAATAGGGAACCCATCCTCACTTGGGTGACAACGGATAGCGTTGGAGTGATCCAACATCCACGAAGCTGCTAGTACTGTATATCTAGAAGACAAGCCTTCATCAAGTCCTAACGGGGTGTGTTAAATGCTTAGGAGTTGACTGTGATCCCGTGCGGCGCATGCGCTGTCTGAAAGCCCGCTTGGCGAACACTGTCCTAAATAACGGGCCGGATCAGGTGTGGCTGGTGTTCGCGCAGTTGCCCGTGTGAGCCACAGGGGGTCGTAAACCCTCATCTGTCGCAGCGCTACAGCATGAACGCTAGTAGCAGGAAACATGAGGAGATATTCGGCACGAGACCTTATTTACTGTAAACACTTATAGTCAGCGCTGTGATAAGAGGGAGAGAGAGAGAGAGGGAGAGAGGGAGGTGTGTTTTATTGTCGTGCGTGTTTAACGCCGCGTCGCTTTTGAACCTGTTCGAGGACGAACAGCGCGGTGACGTTTCACCAACCCGGAAATAGCAGTTAGACAGCGCGCGCGAGAGAGAGAGAGAGAGCGAGAAGTAAATCAGTCTTCCCGGGAGTTACAGGCGTCGGAACAGGGGCTTCTAGAGGTTTCTACCGCATTTACACGATAAAGGTATGTTTAATTTCCATATGTGTTGTTTTCCTCTGGTTCGCTGTGTTGTGTGTGTGTGTGTGTGTGTGTATAAACAGTTGATAAGGCGAGGCGGCTCCAGTGAATGAAGCAGCGTGTGAATGAGGTGCTGTATTAGGACGCTGATTGAGAAGACATGGGGAACTTGTGAACAACCCCGCGGGGAACCTGTGGACTTTTTAAAGCTCGACTCTGGTGCACATCGACACTAGAAGTGCTTTCTACCTCTAAAAGCTCATAGAACGTTATTTTGTACCTGAACAGTGTACATAACGGTAACTAGAGTAAACAGACTGTTAGTGTTGCGAGGTTTGAGTTTGAACTTGCTGTAGGATCAGACAATCCAGATCATCATGTCAGGATAGGAAGTAAAATTGTAAGACATCATGCAATGTACCAATAGGGACTCCTGATTTTAACTTTTTTTTTTTTTTTTCAAAGGATCAGTTATTGATATTTAAAAAATACAATAATAATAATAATAAATATCTTTAGAACTCCTCACTTTTTTTTTTTTTTTTTTTTTTTTACATTCTGCTTTTCAAGAGAGCTAAATATGAACCTGGGAAATATAGTGAATCATAATATAACACTATGGTTGATTAAGATTGCTTCTTTGATATAAGATTTGTTTTTCATTAAATGAATGATCACTGTATGATTAAAAACACAATTCCCTTTAGATCAATCAGAAATTATATCCGGCTGTCATTTTGTGAATAATAATAATAATTTTTTTTACATTTCAGAAACTAAATAAACCGTTCGCTTTATTAGTTCGATCCTCACCGCCACGTTATTTGCTGAGCCGTCTTCCCCTTTTATGGTATGGTAAGGTAAGGCTTTGAAAGTGGAAGCTGAAAGCATACAGGAAGTCCTTGTGCTAGTGGTTATGAGATGTTATGTGTCAGCATGTGTGTGCAGCATAGCCAAATCGACTACTGCTCCCAGCATGGCCATTTGTTCTGTAAGGCATCCCATCTGTGCGAGTGGGAGGATGCTGAATGCTTGCGTTTCATTCCTGCTACATCAGGTGGCATCATAGAAACCCCGGGCATCACGCCATGGTACGAGGCTTCGTTGCACCATCATGCCATAGTGCAAGGCTACTGCGGGGTGGAATGATCATGTCTGCTGTTTCTCCTTCTGTAGACTAGCAAGTTTTGACAGGCTTTCAGCATGTATGTTTTGGCCATCGCTGTTAATATTAATGATGACCATATTGAAATAGAAGCCACATGTTAGGACAGAACCACTGAAGTAACCATGAAATAGTGGATCTTTGGATCAATATGTAGAATTTCCAGTGCTTTTAGTATTGAATATTCACTTACATTTTGCTTTTAAGAAGAGGCAGACTTACATTTTAACACAGCTGAGAGTCTAAGGATGTTGCTCAACATCTATGTTGATTGAACTCACAATATCCTGCTGATAAACCTGCAAAAGAACCTTAAAAGATTACTTTCTTTTCTTTACATTTTTTTTATTGTAGCCTGTGTGATTTCCACTGACAAGACTTTTAGCATTTCTTAATACTGACAAAAGCATGGAAACCCCTTAAAAGCAACTCTCTTATCTTATTAGCTAAAGTAGGAGTACTGTACTTGAATAACACGGAATAAACATGCATACATATTTTTATCCATTCATTGCACGTTAAATTCAAGTTTGTGTAGGATTTAGGATAATTTAACTAGCTAATTTGACTAGCTATCTAGATTCAGTTTATCATCACCACCAGGAATAATAGATCATGTAGTGCTTGCCTGACAAGTGTTTTAAAATGTCTAAGAAGTGGTATCTAGCATAATCAAACCCCACGGTCTTTTCATATACAGTAGCGTGTTGTGTTTGCACCCTTGGCAAAATGGCAAGACACCTTTGGATAATATGTTGGCTCTGAGCTGAGGGGTTCTATTGCAGCACATGTTAAAGATGTTATTTGATTCTGGAGACAACTTTATTTTTGGCAGCCTTTGATTCAACCCTGGTCACCAGTGTTGGTGCACTGCACGTGAACCCTGAGTTGCTCCTGACGACAGAAGTTCAAAGCAGGATTAGTAGAGCTCATTGTGGCTGTGATGTCAAAGTACTCTCATGAAGACTGCCCGGCCACAAAAAAGTCACACACTCTTACAGTATATATCGTTCGACTGCCTTTTGCTTTAAAAGGCCTCATTTCAATAAGCCTATGCAACGTCACACCTTTTATTTCCTTCCAGTCGCAATAATTTTTCTCCAAAATCTTGTATTGATGATGGGAGAATTGAATTGCTGTGTAAAGCCTAGACCTGACCAACAGAAGCAATAACACTGCCCCAACAGTGGTAGTTAGTTGTAGTGGTACTGTAGAAACTAGAAATTATGGGTTCATCACTTAATCTGCCTCTCTTCTTACCCATTACTGTAAATCTGGACACATGCCCTTTTTCCAATGATTCACAGTCTATTCTTCATGCTCCCTTGCAAATTGAAACCTTTTTTTTCTTCAAATAGCCTCACTAATATTTGTTATTCATAAAGCTACACAGCTGTTTAGTCCCAATCCCTTGGCACTTACTTTCATTATTAAACATACTGTAGCTATGAGTTCTACTGTTGCTTTTTTAGGATGTTTTTTTTTGCATGCCACCTTTTTTCCTCAAAGATGATGGCTCACTCCTATCCTTCCAGGTTTTAACAATGTGTTCAGTTCCTAACCCAATTTTAGTAGTTTCAGCACTAAAGATGCTTTCCTTAGTTGTTTTCTTCTCTTGATTTAGGCCAATAATTTGACACTTCTGAAACAGACTAACATCTTTGCCACAACCACAGGATATGTCTTCTGCTCTGGTTATTTGCTTTTTTGTTCAGGCAGTGTACATACAATATATACACATACATACATTATAGATACATTTGTGTGTGTGTGTGTGTGACTCTTGCTGTAACAAGACAGCCTCAGTTAAACAGCATGATCTTGTCCTAATCCTTGTCTCAAAACCATACTAGCACTTTGCAGTTCCTTAGATATTTGGACCAAAATAAAATCAGTACACAGAATATATTACATCTAATAAAAACAAAAAAATAGAATTAGAAAATTATGCTGGAGCTTCTGCTTACTTTATGATCTAGTCATTCAATTAATAGTGGTGGAAATTTATCAAGGGACACCTGATACAATATTATCACGATACCCAGGCCCCGATTTAATTTGTATTGCGACTGTCACAGTATTATAAATATTCGGATTCAAAATAATTTTCAGGTTTTGTTACAATTCTAAACAAACCTAGCAAATAATTAGCTTGTACCACATACAGTAGCATGGTGAGCTGCCTCCTAATGTTTCAATAGTTTAGAGTGCACCACATGAGGATTATAGAGCAATGGCAACATTTTACCATCTCAAATGCAAACATAGATAAATGAAAAATAATTTAAACCAAAAAACAATCAAGTCAGTTGTGGCGTCTTGAATTTGTGGAAAGTCAGTCGATAATTTAAGTATTTGTTAAGTTTTAATGAATACATTTTTGAGTTATAAATGGTGGCAAACATCTTTTTAATAAAATCATTTGTCCAATTATTTGCTGTTAGCCTAGATAAATATATTTGAATACACAATGGTATATTTAATTGTCACAGTTTATGTCTATCAATGTGATGTGTGTGTGTGTGTGTATTTGATCAAATCATGCAGCCCTGGCTAAGGGGAGGCTTTACTTCTATCACGGAATAAATGCAGAATGCTTTCCTAAACATTTAGGCCTGTCATTTCTCTCATTTCTTTATATTTTCCATAAAATATTGGCCGTTCTGTTTTTGTTCAGATCTAAAATTTGTAGTCATTTATTTTCTGTCATTTGTTTTTTTGGAATGTAAACTGATAGGTGTGAAAATATAGTATGTTTTGTGACAAAGCCTTATATAGACATCATTATAAATATTTTATGGATACCGATTTCATGAAACAATGAAAACACAGTGGTGCAGTGTGTAGTGTTGTGACCTCACAGTTCCAGGGTCCATGGTCTAATGCTAAGCTTGGGTTACTGGCTGTGTGGAGTTTCACATGTACATGTTATGTTTGTGTCAGTTTCCTCCCATTGTCTGAAAACATACTGATAGGCAAGTCAAATTTAATTTATTTGTGAATGTTGGACTGGTGTCCCATCCGGGGTGAATTTGCCCTTCTTGTCATTCGTGTCGCCATTTTTATGATTGGAAGATTTGACAGTTACTGCCTGTTATAAATTGTATTATTTACAGTATATTTATTTACATTAAAGTTGCTATTTAAAAAAGATATAATTTTACTCTCCTCCCTAGAGTTACACCCTGACTGCCAAAGCAGATGGTTAGCAATCAAGCCAAACACATTGGACGCCAACAGAACAGTTCATTCTCTATAATGAGTGCTTTATATCTGGGTTAGGTGTCTGGCTAGTTAAATTGGCTGTATATGATGTTACCTTGGTGGGTATTAGGGATTTTCTTATTACTGCTTATTTTAAATCCGATGTACTGGCATTTATCTGACTAAGACTAAGAAGAAAAAAAAAATAAAATATATATATATATTTAATTCATTCTGTATGAAATGATATATAAACTGTAAAGATCAGCTCTGCAGAGTTTGTCCTGGTGTGGCCAGTGGCTGCTTCACTGATTCGTGATGAGATGTGATGAGAATTTATTGTGAAATGTTTGCTCGGAGGTGGAGAGGTTGTAATGAGAGTTAACTCTGAGAAATGTGGGTTGGGCAATAGATAACCAGGTTTTAGATATTGAGAAATGTTCCAGTGTGCAAGAACAATGTCTTTTCAAATGTGTAAAACCTCACTACCTAAAATAGCTATAAAAGCCTAGAGCTTTACCTTATCCCTCTGCACGGTTTTGCCTAATTACAATATGTTGCATGTGGTGTCACACCCTCATCAGGGGAAAATTTCAGCCTGTCCAGTTCCTTTCTTTATTTACAGCATCAGAGCCTGGGCGCAGTTTTGTTTTTGGTACGTTATTCCAGGGCCTCATGTTTCATATTACGTATTGTTTTGTGGCATTTTAGGTCGACTGGTGTCATCTAATCAAGTGTTACATGAAAAGGCTTGTGCCGTACTGATTACTCTGTTCTTGGGTAAGAAAAGTATTTCCGAATTGGATTTAGAACAGAATTGGTCTACATACCGAGTTTCATGCCCAAGCTATCCATTGCTATTTAACAGCCATAACATTAACCTCACATAACGTTAACACTTTAACACTGATTAGCAATTATGTAGCAGTAAACTTGCGACAGGATTATAGGCATCCAGGGCTCACCCATGCAGTGCAGTCCGATCTCACAGAACACCCAGTGCACCACAGAACACCCAGTGCACCACAGCGCACCACACACAGGACCCAACAAAGACCCCAAGGCCGCCTACCTAGCCTCCAACCTTCCCCGAGCCCAGCAAGACCGGTCCATGGAGGCCCCACCCTGCAACCCACAACACCCAAAGGATCTACTGCCAACATCCAGGTGCCAGAGCACATCCCTAGAGGCCCGAGACATGTCCTAAATGGCCATGAGAGAGAGGGAACCTACACAGTAATGGGTATAATGTTTAGCACTATAATGTTATAGCTGATCGGTGAATGTTGTTTCTTTCTTGTCCTATGTTCAGTCCAGGAAGTGACTCATCACACGTGTCTCTTGTGGGCGTGTTGCAACTGATATTACTGTTGCTTGAGGACATGCACCATCCAGTGCTTTTATGTTTTCAAAAGAAAAATTGCCAGCCAAAATTTTACTGCTTCCAAAGGTACCTAGTTGAATTCAAGTCAGGCTAAATAAAACACTAATCAGTGTAAAAAGCTTACATGATATGCAAGCCTCTTTGATAAATGTAAATACTTTTTTGCACTCTAGGTCAAATTATTATACTTTTTTGTCCAAATTTGATAATTTGCTAGCTCTCCCCTGTCACATGACTACCAATCAGGGAGCGTGCAGGCCATGACGTGATTCCTCTGTGACATCAGAGACATCTGAAGCCAACCTCTACTTATGCTGTGTCACAATGCAGATAACAGACTTGCATTAAAACACCAACTGCCCTCTTTAACGTACTGTACTGTATATGATTTCACAGAAACCAGAACTGTCTAGTATTGACCTAAATGATGGGTGAGAGTAATGTCACCCCTTCTGTGCAGGGAGCACAGCCACATACAGCTGTCACATTGTCAGGTTTTGGCTCATGCCGGTCCCATTTATCAAGCTGGGTACAAACGAATTTATTCATGAATCGGTAAAGCTACTACGAAAGAAATCCCATAAATTTAGAAATGGCTAAATCTCTATCACAAACACATCCTTGTACTAGGATTGAGTAAATTGTGTAAAAAAAAATTTAAATAAGTCATTTTACACAACATTTTTTAATAATTGTTAAAAAAATTCTATTATCACCACCGCTATATAATCATTGAATAATTTTGCATGCACAGATGTAAGTCAAAATAACTTGCACTTCATCTTTTAAGGCTTTACTCTAATTGTTTCTTTTATGCCGCTGTCTGTGCATTTGTACTCATGTGGGTGTCACTACTGTGTGCAGAAAACGCCTTGCACTGTACAAATCAGCTTATGTACGTGGGTTTGTAGAAAATCAGCAAAACACTGTAAATATTTTAGATCAGTATGACTTACACAAACAGTTAAACACAAATTTCCTTAAAAATTTGCCAGATATGTGCTTAAAAATTGTACTTTTACATCTGATTGATTAGAAGGTGTTAATTTTATTGCATTTACTAATCGTTGTTTCCTCTAGACAAAGTTTCAGGCACAATGGGTTAATTGTGCCTCATTTTTATTTATTTTTTTGCATTTTTTAGGATTTTTGCATTTTTTAGGAACACCGTGACAATATTACATAGTGGTGCCAAGCACTTTATTATTTCAGCGCACCATGTCTATTGCATGACTGCTGTTGAAAATATGTCGATTTGTGTGTTCTATTGATTTTTTATTATTATTTTTTTTACATTGGAGGTTTCACAACAACAATAAGGGCTAATATGCATTGTTTTCTGAGTAATTTGCAGAGGCCAAACCCTTTCTTCAGTAATTGTATTTTCTGTAGCACATGTAATATTAGATGACACTTACTTACAGTAAACATTTTTATGTTCTAATAACCTCCACAAGAGGTAAAAATAAAATAGCAATTACAAATTTACATGTGCGTATGTTTAACACACAAATACATGTACATAATATAAACCAAGCAGCGGTACCTAGAACAAAATTGGTTTGCTGCTTATAATTAATTTAGCAACTTATTTTTAAGATACCTGACTGGCTTTTATTTTGACATGCATGCATTCTAATAAAAGAAGGATTTCTGGGTTTTTCGCTCTCCTCTTTTAAAACACACTGCGATATTACGTTTTTCATGGTACATACATAAAATCTGCAAGAGTATTGTCAGGGTTGTACTACATTATTTTTTCTGTAGTAACATCTAACACACACTTGTTTGGTTAATGGTTGGGATAATCTAAGACTAATACTAAATGGATTAAAGAACAAGGTTTATGTTTTATCACTGATCTGGTGATGGTTCCTTTAAAGAAATTATTATATATATATTTTTATATTTATGGAAGGAGTCAACAAAATCAGCACCCAAGAGAGATAAAACTTTTCATTTAAGGTTTCAGCAGGAAAGCATGAGGAGTGTGGGAAAGGTGCGTTCTCATTAACATCATGAACTTAATGTGTTAATGTGTTGGTTGGGGATGGACCATTTATAGCTGCTATAATATAAGTGACAACAAGGACTTACTCTGCTGACAAAGTTTTCAGACCCTTTCAAGTTTTCTACATTTAGTTGTTTCACACTTATCTTTAAAAATGGTTTCAGTTTCTTTTTATCTCATCATTCTTCACACAGTAAGTAATTCCACTCCATCTGTGCCGAACTGAATTCATTTCACATTATTAAGAAAGGCACGCACCTGTCTATATAAGGTGTCAGCGTAAATGGTGCATGTCGGGGTGAAGCCATGTGGTCAAGAGAATTATCTGTAGACCAGTGAGAGAGGATCGTGTCATGGCACAGATCTGGGGAAGAATACAAGAAAATTTCTGCAACATTGAAAGTGCCCAGGAACACTGTAGCCTTCATCATTCTCAAATGCAAGAAACTGGAGCAGCCAACAGTCTTCTGAGATCTGTCCAGGCTGAGTAATCAGGGATGACGGGCCTTGGTTAGACAGGAATGCAAGTTGTTAAAATCAAACCATAATTGAAACTGAAAACTGTTCTGTTCTATAATATCTAGTGAAAACATCACACTTAGAAGGGCTGCAGACAAGCATAAATCATTAGGAGCCTTTGGCTTTAAACTCAATTAATTTAACGCTCTGTGTCGATGGCAGCTGATGTCGCAGTGACAGGGTTTAGAAAAGCAGGAAATCCTTGACTGACATTAGCTAACTTTTGACTAGCTTGCCAGCTAAGCTATGTCATGCGAGTTAGCAAGCCAGTCTGCGAGTTTTAGAAGCTTAAAAGGAAATGTTTAACGTCATTAATAAATGTCACATTTTGTAGAAAATACTAACAAATTAAATGTTAATCTGTTGTTCTGCAGTTTACTTCACCTACTTCTATTAGCTTGAGAAAGTACAGCAAGTTCATTCACTGTGGACAGAGCACGAGAGAACGCACATTATAGTACAGAAGGACTGGATTCAGTACTAAGAGCATGTATTAAATATTTGCAAATGTATGACAGTTAAATGATCTGATGTTTGTGAGCTGTGCTGTCAGGTGTTCTCCTGTACTCTTGTGCCTGAGGTAGAAGCAGGCAAGGAGAGGGTTTGTCATTGCTGTCTGGTTAAAAAAAATAGTTGCAAAATAAAAAGTTGGGTAATTTTTATGCATTTCATTTTTTAAATTAGCACAATAAAATAGGGACCAATCCCAATACTGCTCTCAAATAATTGTACTTGTACAAATGTTCCAATATTATTGCAACAAATCATTTTACGCCAAAGCTTGCTATGCAAATCGTGCACGTCCCCAATCCTCTCTTTCTCGCACCAAAATGTGTGCCAATGTCTTCGAAAAAAATAAAAAATGGAAAAAAAAAAAAAAAGGAACAGCAATCAGGTCAGCGTGGGTTTTCTCCTGTAAAGTCAGCAAATAAGAGTACATTTACAGTAAAAGTAAGTCTTGTGCATGGACACATCCTTACATGAAAGACAATGCTGACAAAACTGCAGTTTTCTAAAATAGTTGTTTTTTATTGCAGTGGTAAGTGGATGGCCTCTTTATGTACATGGAGAATTGTTTAAATATATCATTAATTGTCTTTTATTTAAAAAATTCAAATATTATGCATAGTTTGTTACGACTTCAGCAATAACATTAACAGTGACACTGTTGTCATGGGCAGTTGCCAAAGTACTAAAGGAGCCCAAAGAGTCCAAGAACGGAAAGGAGGCAATTTCATGCCTAATAAAATGCATTTACTGTGAATTAGAATGATGAGACATATTGTCTATTGTCTATTGTTTTTCCAGTACCCACTCAAAACAAACAAGTACACAAACAAAAACAGCAATATAACATACTTCCAAAGCTGCACATCAGCAGTCTGTTGCAGGACGTTTTAGTCTTCAGCTTCACCACTGATATTTGGACTAGCAGTGTCACCCCAACGTTTATCATCTTACCAGCACAGTGAATGGATGAAGATTTTACTCTCCATGCAAAGCAGTGTTGAGGGTCACGCACTAGCAAAACAAAAACAGGTGCATTTGATGATATGCTTCAGGGTATTCCAATAAATTCTGCTCATGCTGTACACTAGGTCAGTGCCGAGTGCTTGTAGAGGTCCTCAGTATCAGCAGGTCCCCATATGAAAGTACTCGTACTCGGTCTGAAAAAATGTCGTATCTGACCATTCAGAATTTGCTCAAGTCTATAACAGACTATTTGATAACATTTTCTCTATGGCAAATATTTTCAGCAATTAGTCATAACATTACAGGGCAAATCATTATGACCAGTGTTGTGTAGGTTCTTTACCGGCACTACCTCAACTCACTATCATTGTGTCGTGTCGTTGCTTTTGTTTACACATTTGCACATGCAGTTTATGTTGTCTGTTTGTCTTTTTTTGTAGAGTTCTTAGATAGTTTAGCTAATTTATGGTGTTCATTTGTTCACTTGGGCTTTTTTTCTGCTGGGCCCCGTGTGTGGTGAGCTGTATTGCACTGGGTGTTCTTATCCCCTTCTATCGTGGCCAATATTGCCTTTTTTTCAATGATTTGTGCTGCATTGGCTTTTCTGTGGGATTGGACCTGATAGGCTGGTACTGTATATAATTGATAATCAGGGTTAATGTGTTAAAAATATGTGTTAATGGTATGGCTGTTTGGTGTAAAGATTAAGCAAAACTTAGTCATTTTATTTACATCATCATTCATTACAATCTGAGCTTATGTAGACAACAGGGATGCATAAACAGAAACGTTCTTTAAAGTAAGCTTGGGGTAATCCCAAATTGTGCAGCGTATTGTCGGCAATTATGACGAAATGTTTCCCCCAAAGCCACGCCCTAAAAACATGAGAGTAAATCTGAAATGCTTTCTGAACTGATTAGTGACAAATCATGATGTCTCAAGAAATTATCATGAAATGAAGGTTAGAATAAGCGCATTAATATATACTTATACTGTATAATACTGTCAATACTGCTGTTAGGTAAAATGAATAATCATCTTCTAACCAGTCAAGAGTTCAACAATGATGTGGTTAAAACTTTTTTAGCACCTCAACTAGATCGGAAGAGGCACACGGCCCATGTGACTGGGCTGACTGACTCTCCTGTGAAAACCAGCAACTTCTGGTCTGTCACCTGTCATTTTCCAGAAGCAGTAAGACAGGGGCCATTCGTTTTCTGAATATTTGCTCTATTTCAGGTCTCCAAACAAGTGCCTTAAAATTCAGACTTCAGACTTACTATACTTGTGTACGACAATTGTAGAGTTTGTACCAGCTTCACTATTTTGAGTTGGCCATCAACTTTACAACAGTAATGCTTCTGTGAAGAGTCGAGTAAATTTTGCACAGTCTGCGTATTTTTTCCTGGGTCTTGTTATGACAAGTGTTGGAATGCAGAATGAGCTCTGCAGTTCTGCTTTAGCTCTGCAGATGCCCTGGAATAAAATAAAATGTAATATATTTAATACTTATGCTTTGTGTCATTTTCCATTCTAATTTTTTCAGGGTTTTCATCATGGACTACAGTATGTAGTTGTTATTGTAGTGCGATCATGGAAACATGCACTTAATGTGACTATACTGTACTGTATAGTCATTATTAAGTGTGCCGGCGCACACTTATTACTCTTCTCCCCTAGAAATCATTGCGCAATCGGTTTATTATATCCCTA
>JAQMYI010000019.1:11648937-11660682 GCA_030014275.1 Clariallabes melas
CTCCTGGGATAGGCTCCAGGCCCCCCGCGACCCTGAATAGAGGATGAAGCGGTATAGAAGATGAATGAATGAATGAAGAGCAACTCTAAATGCAAAACTTTCTTGGTACACTTTGAGTACAAATTGGCAAACCATTATGACCGATTGAGCATCATTTTAATGAAACAGCCTACCTGGGTTTTGTTTCTGACCATCTCCATCCCTTTATGACCACCGGATAATGCACCATGTCACAAAGTTAACAATTATATTATAACATATTATATTCACCATTAAATTAGAGAATTGAATGTCCCTCAGCTGGTTGCTTGCTGCCATATGTGCACATGTAAATTTAGCATCAACTTCATAAATGTGCGTAGTGAGAGGCTTGAGGTTCCCCCAAAAAATGTTTCAGTATTTAAAGCCCACCGAAGTTCAAAGTGGTGGTTGTGATTGCTCCTTAGATGAGGGCCTGAATTTTCCAGTGTTTAAAATTCCACAGTTTGCTTTACTGCTGCATAAATGAGCCCAAGCTCATCTGTGGAGGTCTGATTACAGCACACGTGTTTCCTGCTGGGTCGACGCACTGCAGCGTTTAGTGCTCAATTCTCTGATTCATCAGCTAATTAACAAGTCCTCTATGAGGTGCATCAGCTGTGCTACAGTGGGAGAGTGCACAGTGTTCACTTCGGGGGTGCTTCAGGAATGTAGAATAACTGCATTAGAAAGCCGGTATTGTGCCCTCTTCCTGTCATTTCAGTCTAATCTAATGTCAAGAACTCCGTCATCATTATGAAATATCAGTCACTTTTCAGGTTATATGAACAGATTATAGGGTTTAATGATGCTCTGAATACTAATTCAATAAAATATGATATGGTGAGCTCCCAATATGATGTATTTATATACCAAATATGAATCCAACCCATGTATGAACCTCGCAGTTGCCACAGTGACTTCTTTAATTCAGATTTAATCAGCAAGGAAAGTCTGCAGTAGTGTATGTCTTTGTGTATGTTAATGGTTTCCTCTGCATTTAAAGATCAACACAGAAGAGTGATGTAAGATGTATTTGCTACATTAGCATGCTACTTTGTGCACATATTCGGCAGATTTGGCACATTGCGACATTCCAGCCCACTGTTCACTGGCCATTGGAATAATAGTCCAATCAGAATAAAAATGCATCATGTAGACACCTCAATCGGAACAGACTCGCCTGATCTGGCTCCATCAGTTTTACTCAAACAATCTGAAATGAGACATAACCTTTGATAATCCTTCAATGGGAAAATGTTGATCCAGAAAGTAGTTTCTGTCTTGTTCAAATAAATATATTCCTTCTGTGCGTGTTTGCTCCACGTTAGGTAATATAACGAGCTGTAAAGGTCCTCTTGCACTCTACTTCCGTTCAGAAATTGCAGGAGCAGTAGTTTGTTTTCCTGAGATTGCTGCTTAACCCTTGTTTGGTCTTCAGATGATGTACTGTATAGAATTAAGAGTCAAAAATGACCCACCTTCATTAAACCGCTAACATAAAATCAGCTTCATTGGATTTTTGAACCCAAATCTATTTTGCATGAAGAAATCAGCCATCACTCATCAAAAACATCTTTTGTGTTTTCCGTTTTCACAGTAAAGAAAGACTGCATTTAATCAGTAAACACGATTCTCACGCACTCATCATGTATTATGCTTTATTTATGTATACATGGTCGCGTCGGCCTGGAGCCTATCCCAGTAGACTTAGGGCACGAGGCAGGACTCCTGGACAGGGTGCCAATCCAGGGTGCCAATGCACACACATTCGCACTCACACTCTCATTCACATACTACGGGCAATTTGGGAATCCGAAAGCCACCTCAGTGAACACCACTCATATTAAATTACAGTAAACATGCCATAAACGTTTAATTTTTTTTGACTCAAGTAAATGTATTTACTAAAGTATTATTATTAGTGGCAAAGGTACTCTATATATGTGTTAATACATATATAAACTTTAAGCAAGAGGTATCACTTACAGTAGCTTCATGTAGCCTATGAAGGTAACTTGAATTGTGCAAAAAGGGAAACGATAAGAAGTCTTAAACTTTTGATGCAACATAATGATATTCATATATTCTGCACAATGATTTTGACTCCAAAATATTTGTGTGCGTGTGTGTCTTTGTGGTGTGTAAATAATTTTCTATCTACTGGCTCAAAAATGACCCAAAAGACAATCTTTGGGGTGATGGTTGGTGATGCTTCACTTTTATAATGTTAGGATTATTACATTTAAGTTTCAAGTTTTATTCTCATACTGTATGCACAGTAAAGAAACATGCCCCCCCCTGTACAATGAAATTCTTCCTTTGCTGTCCCCCTAATGAATGCCCCTAAAACAGAGAAATAAGCATAAAAAATAGAATAAAAAATAAATAAATATGGGTATACAAAAGAATAGGTATATGTAAAAAATAAATAAATAAATAAAAAATAAAAGATGTATATCAACATAGAATTAAGGCAGAATATGTAAAATATGCAAAAGTATAAAATGAATATCAAAAATATAAACACTGTAAAAACAGACGTAGTGTGTAAATTACCCAAGTGTTTCATAAAAGAAAGCCAGTAGTGTGTGTGTGTGTGCAAATTGTGCAAATGTTTGTGAAAATAATTGTTCATTATTATTATTGTAATATGATTATTATTGTGTGATTGTGCAAAGTCTGCAATGAATGTCCCAAAATCTAGTGCAAAGTCTGCAATGAACGTCCAATATCTGTGTCAGAAACAGTTGAAAAAGACCATGCTTGCACACTCCTGTCAGCTCTTTAGGAGTCTGATGGCAGTGGGAAAGAATGAGTTCTTTAGCCTGGATGTCCTGAAATCTCACACTTCTGTACCTCCGGCCTGAGGGAAGTTAACGTGTTTTTATTTCATGCTCTGCAGGGATGGCAATGAAGTCCTTGTAATCTTTTCAGCTGTCTTCACCACTTTCTGCACTTTCCGCTTTGTTTGCAGTGATGCAGTTTGTCAAGATGCTCTCTTTAGTACAGCTGTACGTTTGTGAGGACCTTAGGAGACATGCCAAACTTCCTCAGCCTCCTAAGGAAGTACAGCCCCTGCTGAGTCCTCTTAACCAGCTTTGTGGTGCTTAGTGTCCAAGTAAGGTCGTCACTAGATATTTAAAGCTGCTCACCCTCTCCACTTCGAGATCCTGGATGAACAGTGGTCGATAAGGTCCGTTCTCCTTCCTCATGTCCACTATCATCTCCTTAGTCTTGTCTTTGTTGAGGGAGAGGTTGTTATCCACACACCATGTTATTAGACTGGCCACCTCCATTCTGTAGGCTGCTTTGTCCCCCCCATCCTATCACTGTGGTGTCGTCTGCAAACTTCAGGATAATGATGTCCTTGTAAGAGGCGACACAGTCGTGGGTGAACACTGTGTAGAGGATAGGGCTGAGGATACATCCCTGTGGGGTGCCTGTGTTTGTGGTGATACTGGCTGAGGTTTGATTTCCAATCCTGACAGACTGGGGCCTGCTATTCAGAAAGTCTAGAAGCCAGTCACAAAGTGTAGAGTGCAGGCCAAGTGTAGACAGCTTGTGGGTGAGTTTATTTCGGATGACCTTGTTAAAAGCAGAACTGTAGTCTACGAAAGCAACCCGATGTAAGAGTCTTTATTTTCCAGGTGAGAGAGGGAATGATGGATGGCAGCAGCTATCGCGTCTGAGGTCGACCTGTTGGGCCGGTAGGCATATTGTAGGGGGTCCACAGTGTCCGGTATGCTGCTCTGAATATGGGCCAGCACTACTCTTTCAAAACACTTCATGATGATTGGCATTAGCGCTACTGGTCTATAGTCATTCAGACAGGTGGGCGGGTTCTTCTTAGAGAGGGGGACGATCGTTGTGTTTTTGAAGCAGGTGGGAACAGTGCACTGACTTAGGGAAACGTTAAAGATGGAGGTGAAAACATCAGTCAGCTCGTTGGCACAAGCTCTTAGGGCCCTCCCAGGGATGTTGTCCGGCCATGCCTCAACACTTTGTATACCTGACCTGGTGAGACTGTTGGGGGCGGAGAGTCTCAAAGCGTGTGTAGAAGGTGTTAAGATCATCTGGCAGGCTATACAGTACTGTATATGGAGCTGATGGTAGTGGTGGTGGTGGTCCTGTAATCCGTGATGTGCTGTAGGCCTTGCCACATCCTCCCAGAGTCAGCAGTAGAATAGAAGCCTTCCAGCTTCTCTCTGTACTGCCTTTTTGCTGCTGTTATGGCTTTCCTCAGTCCGTACTTTGCAGCTTTGTACTCTGTCACATTGCCTGATTTAAATGCAAGGGAACAGGCACGAAACATGTGGCGTACCTGATTGTTTATCCAGGGTTTCTGGTTGGGGAACTTCCTGACTTGTATGTTGGGCACAATGTTATCAACACAGGTGCTAACATACCCAGTAGCATAGTCTTGTATACTGACAGAAGAGTCCTCCAGAGTGGCAGCAGCTTTAAACACATCCCCGTCTGTCTGAGAAAAACAATCCTGTTGGGTGCTTTCAGTCTCTGGCATCTAAAGTTTAATTTGTTTGGTGACGGGATTTGTTTGTTTCAGTCTTTGCCTGTAGGCTTGATACATGAACAGAGTAATGTGGTCCGAGTGTCCGAAGTGGGGGCGGGGTGCAGCCTGGTATGCACCGTGTATGTTGCTGTAAACGTGGTCTAATGTGTTATGAAAAAGTAACTACTTTTCAATTAGTAAAACTACTACTACTTTTATACTATTCTATGACTTTAGTTAAATTGAAGAAATATTGTCCATTTAACTGCCGCTAGTGTTTTTACCAGATTGTGCTGCCAAACCTCAAACCTTGGGGGAATCTTCCAGCTCCTGTTATAATAAGCTAGTATTGTAGTATGCTAGCATACTTATTTATAAAAGACAGCGTGGTTAGGAGAAGCTTGTTTATTTTTAAATGCATATCTATTACATATATAACCCATGCAATTTGAACAGTATTGTATAACAGATTTTATTACGGTTACTGCATGTCAAGAATATTTTTAGTTTGTCAAGAAGAATAAAACAATAATGTTAAATTATTAATTAATTAATACAATTAATTAATAACTAAATAAAGCATAAGCCTTTGCTTTATTTAGAACGCTATCAGGGTTACAATAATGCTGACATATATATTATCTTGGTCCACTTTATTAGAAAAACCTGTAAAGCTGTTGTCGTCGCAAATCTTTGTGACTTCCTAGTATAAATGTTCGTAACAGTGTTTGATCCTGATGCAGCTTGTTGGTTAAAGTAATTTTATTATGTATATTGTGTATGTGTTTATTTAATTACTCATTGTTTAAAGAGTTAGTAGCAATAGATAAAAGGTTAAAGATGAAACTAAACTGATCAGCTTTAATGTAATCAGTGATATTATTATTTCAGGTTGAAGCCCATATACATAACTTATAAACCACATAGCAGAACCCTCTGCCTAACTTATTAATACTAAGAAATAAAGTTTTGTTAGGTTGAGTAACTTACGCCTTCTTTACACTCCTTGTTCTGTAATCGGAGAGAGAATCAGAGATGAGAAATTGAAAAAGTAGATTGGATAAAGAAGTTTTGTCTTAAAAATGACTCCATTGTGTTAAAAATCACTTATACCACTTCAGCACTATTATTTCAGCAGTAAAAATATTAACTAATCCCATTAAAATATTCAGTTTAGCTTTTCTAGTTAATATCTTCTGGTGCTTGTTTATATTGAGAAAGAGCTTCTTAGTAGTTTATTTTTAAAGTAGATTATTAAATCCAGCACATAACTGTTCATAACATTGCTTTTTCTCACCATTTTGATTTTATTTATGGTTCAACTTCTGGCAGATATCTAAGTACTAGAAACGGTGAATTAAATTCTGTTTTGCGTGATCCTGTGACCTGATCTGGCGCATAACTGCTCATAACTTCACTTCTACTCAACAGTTTAAGTTCATTCATGGTGTAAGTTTAAAATACCTTGTTTATAAAATACCTAAGTTTTATTAAATCCTGTCATCCTGACTAATTCTTGCTGGACATACATACGTATAGACTGGTTTCGGGTCCTCCAGTGTATGAAGCATAAAGATATAATTGAAAAAGGGAATTCTGACCAATGAACAGACAAATCATTTCTTTTATTTATATAGATATATGTTTATTATTTTAATTTTTTCCTGTTTAATAGATGTTCACAGATCTGTCCAGAATAAAATGGTCATTTTAATATGCCTATACATAAGCTGTCAAGGACTAAAGCCATTTAAACAGTAATTTGGGAATGAAAGTGAATGAAAAACAGTGTCCTACAATATGACACCCTGTATTTCTCATATTTTCAGGTGTACTACACTTTATAAGTAAGTTTTTTATTTTTATTTTGTCTTTTAGATGCACAGCCCACGGATGCAGAGAGAGAGACATGGAAGCAAGTGGACGTGGTCCTAATAGACGCGCGAGCAGTTCTTGATGAACTTCAGGCCTACAATGGAGCTGGGAAAGAGATAAGAGAGGTATCAACAATAATGGTCAATGGTGTTAAAGATAAAAGAAAAGATAACTGCACTGCGCATGGTTATGCGTTCATATGAACGTGCACACATAATGAGACATCCCTATACGACAGAAACAGTACTACCAAATCTGCCATTTTTGTAAACAGTCATTGTTGCCTTTTAAATATGGACAGTGATGAAAAATAAATGTCGTTCTTCATGGACGTGTAGATTTTTTCAATATATTACAAATTATCTTTTTTTTTAATGAAATAAAAAACAAAAAACTCAACTATACTCTTACGCCACTGTTGTTGTTTATAAGCAGTTGCCATGGTACTGAAGGAGCCTAAGGAGGCAATTTCAAGTCCAACAAAATGTCTTTACAGTTCATTAGAATGATCAGCTGGGTAATATTCATGGCTATGGCTTGTTATGGCTTTTTCAGTAAATACAATTGTACGAAGATATGAATTTTCCTTACACTAAAAACTAAAATAAAAGTATTTCCAAAACTGCTCGACTTTGTGAAGAACAGCGTCTGTAGACTATTGCAGGACATTTAGGCCTTCAGCTATTTTTTTCATTATATCAGTATTTTACACCACAGAAAGTCTTTTCACGTGGAAAGCAGTACTGGGATTCACACACTTCAACGTAGTTACGGGTGCATTTTAATGCTAATGTGGGGCTTTCCCAAATGTTCTGTTCATGTTGGTACTTGGTATCAGCAAGTAACCAAATTAAAATATGTGACATACTGTACAATTACTTCCATTTGGGTTCATGCTGATACTCGGTCTGGCAAAAAGTGGTATTGGTGCATCCCTGTCTTAATCTTGGCTGAGTTTAAAATAAATATAAATAAACAGTATTTTAATGGATTAGATATATTGAATGATTGTCTGTTTATTGCTGTGTTTAAAACCACATACAATACTAGCAAAGAGTTGAACTAGTAAAAAGTACCAAATGGCAAAACATACTTACCGTTTATAATGTGCTTTTTTTTTAGCAGATTTTTTTGTATCTTAGTGTTAGGCTGGGGCTTTTTTCGATGGCAGACATTTGTTCGTTTTAAAAATATTCAAAACAGTAGTTGAGAATGACATGGTGAATTACCTTTCATCTAGAACGATAAATACTTGTAAAACAAAATGAAGAGAAGTCTAACCACCCACATCTACACCTCTATGTAGGTCCATTGAAAGTGAATCTAGGCTTTATGAATACAACATCATTGCTGAATTTCATGGCTTTTTGTTCTATTTGTATTTGAAGTGTGTAGACAGACACATACACTGGAAATGCTCCAAACAATCAGGCATCCCATGTAGTGTTATTCAGTTTGCCAATTGATCATGCTTTTGCGTTATTCAGAAGGAGTGTCAATGTGACTGATGATCATGTTGCCACGGTGATTGTTGCTATACCAACTGGATTGCCAGAGTATGCCAGCTTTGCCATGACTACTGGTGAATGGAATTGAATCCAGCCTTTTATTTTCTCTTTTATTTCACACTGCATTCGTTTTTTTTTTTTTTTTTGGCAAAACCATTAATTATAGTTAGCACGAGGCATGCACTGTTTATCAAGGCCTAATTAAAAGAAATGTCAAAGAAAAGAACACCATGTATATTTATGAGATTATTTTAACTATAAATACATGTGGTTTGAAGCTTGAGTAGATTTATATATTGATTTAACATCTTCCAGCACTGCGTCTGATAAACTTTCTACTGACACTGGAGTGTTTGTAAGGTCCATTTATGAAGGTAACTCCATTTATTTCTATTATTTATTTCTGTCCTCAGGCAATCCAGAACCCCAGTGATGAGGCGTTGCAGGACCAGGCTTGGGCTGCAGTTGTTCCCCTTGTGGGCAAACTCAAAAAGTTCTATGAGTTCTCTCAGAGATTAGGTAACTTCTCGCGTTTCTTCACAGACTAATCACAACTTTCTTACCAAGCTTTCCGTTGCACGACCCTGTCCATGAGTAGGAGCAGCTGGAATAGAAGGCAGAGGGTGTAATTCTGAGAGGAGCAAAAGAATCACATATGTCAGGGATCACATGTATTTGGCAAATACTGTTCAGAGGTGTGTGACACAACTGACACAAACACCAAAGAGACGGTGTGTGTCATAAGTAATGCAGCATGTCTCCGTGTGAAAGCACCATTTTATAACTAATATTTTAAGGAAACAATTTACATGAAGGTATTCATGAGGCTACATCAGAAAAGTTTATTATTAGCTTTGACTTCCATAGAAATTGTTTCAATCAGTGTTTAAGAGAAATACTTTATATCTTTGTATTTGTAGAATACTTACTTGAATACTTACTTAAATATAGTCCTGAGTGATGGATAGAGGTTGCAATTTTGTAAGACATAACACAAATATGAACACTAGCAATAAATCCAGCCTCTGGACTCTTTACTGCTCTTTGGACACTATTAGCAGTGGTGTCATTGCAGAAGAGACGCCAGGCAGGAGCTCTCATTGAAACCTGTCCTTGAAACTATAATCCATGAAATCCAAAGCCACACTTCCATATGTTATGTAACCCAGTAAAGTAGGTCAGTCTTACTGTATTTACTATTTCGACTTGAACCCAGTAGTCAGGTCACTAGACCATATAACTCGTGGGAAACCTCAGTGGTTATACCTAATCATGGTGCATTTATGCGTCTCTCTCATGTTGTTTCAGAAATTCTATATAACCCCAGTTTTGACACCCTGTTGTGCTGACGCGTCACTACAATCCACATGGTCTGGCCGAACTGATTTAATATAAAGTGACATTCCCATCCTCAGCACCCACCCCCACCCCCTCATAGTGCTAGACTCACAGCTCTGTTTTGACTGGAAATTTTTGTGTCAATATTTTTGTGTAGCCATAGTGGATGATTCTAGATTCTAGATTTTTAAATCTTATGATTCTATACTATACTTTTGATGTATATGATGTGTTTGCATTTCAAGAGCCCAAAACGTTTATGTTCCTATAGCCTAATTTAATGTTATTACAGTGCCAATTCGGATGTATTTATTAAACTGAATTCAGATTTAAACCTGAAGTCAGCCTGATTTTGACAGCATAACTGCAGAGTCGTGTTGTGCAATATAATCGTTTAAGCACTCTGTCTATAAAGCTAGACAGTAAGAACTGAAGATGTAGGTTAAGCTCAGCTTGTAAGTTTTGCTTTCTTAAAGGGGTTTACTTGTCTAGCGTAACAGTGAACCACAAAAACTCAGGACATCCGTAGCTAACGTAAGCCATACTCACTGCCTCTGTATTTATTGATTCACTATTGATTCATTGATTTAAAAATGATATCTGGAAATTCTTATGGTTGGTTAATAGTTAGAGAATTTTGGAATGGCTAAATTTCGGATAATAAAATGTTAGATATGGCAATATCCAAAATTGTTTTTGCAGCAATTCCACAAAACAGGATAGTCGATTTCCGTATCTGCATTTTGGTTAATGCAGAATGCATGTTAAATAGGCGTGTTGATATATACAATATAAACACAAAGACAGAAACACAACATCTCATTTGATAGAAAAATCCTTTACAGTGTGTGACTTTGTCTGTGAACATTGTCTTTTGTTGACCTTTGACCCTGCAGAAGCAGCACTGCACAGCCTGTTAAGAGCCCTAACCAATGAGACGTACAGTGATGCCACACAGCACCTGGAGCGCGAGCAGGCCCTTGCCAAGCAGTTCGCCGAGATCCTGCATTTCACACTTCGCTTTGATGAGCTGAAGGTGGTTAATACCTCAAACACACTGCACACACAGACTGATGAGATGTAAGAATGTATTTTGCATTTCTGTTGAGTCCTCAATCCTGATCACTGGTCAGTGACCTATCAGAATTCATTTCTAATCTTCTCTAACAAACAGCAGTGCTGGCTGTTTATAGTCGTCTATAAGTTCTTTATAGTGGGTGTCAGCGGTGGGCAAAAAACACAAATCCTGTACATGAGTAAAAGCAGAGACACCCTAGGTAAAATATTAATCATCTAAAAGTTAAAGTGCTCTATTTACGTTGCTATTTGAGTAAATGAACAAATGTACTTACAATCCTGAAGTATCACAACAGTGAGGTGAGTGGGTGACTGAGTGAGGTGAGTGGGTGACTGAGTGAGGTGAGTGGGTGACTGAGTGAGGTGAGTGGGTGACTACCTGAGGTGAGTGGGTCACTACGTGAGGTGAGTGGGTGACTGGGTGAGGTGAGTGGGTGACTGAGTGAGGTGTGTGGGTGACTGAGTGAGGTGAGTGGGTGACTGAGTGAAGTGTGTGGGTGACTGAGTGAAGTGTGTGGGTGACTGAGTGAGGTGTGTGGGTGACTGAGTGAGGTGTGTGGGTGACTGAGTGAAGTGTGTGGGTGACTGAGTGAGGTGAGTGGGTGACTACGTGAGGTGAGTGGGTGACTACGTGAGGTGAGTGGGTGACTACGTGAGGTGAGTGGGTGACTACGTGAGGTGAATGACTGTTACAGATGAACCAGTTGTTTGTTTATCAATCGTGCCCTAAATAAATCTGTTGTTTATCAGTATGGTACTGTACTGTATATATCTCAGTATTACTTAGATGAGCAAATTGGTCACACTGTGGCACTGCAGGATCAAACTTGCTTCTGATGATAAGAACATTTCTGTTATGCCACTCAGGAGGCATTATTTTCCTTGTTCTCTTGTTATTTTATGATTAACAACTTAGTCGCATGGATACTGTGCGCTGCTACGTTGGTTAAACATGTTATTTAACAAGAAATAATCATTAATATAAGGAATTAATCTGTATGGAGATTTTATGAATTTTTTTACTAGATAAGTTTCTGACAATGAAAAGTCTTGAGGCCTTTTTTTCTTATTTGATAGGTGTGAGAGTATATCTGGGTCAGTGTGACAAGAGACTTTGAATTGGTTGTTTGGTTGTATTTGTAAATTAAAGAAAAAGTATTGTAAATCTCTTAGCATGTTTGTGAGGTAAAAAAAATCCTCTTGATTTTGATCTAACAAGATAACATATACTTTTCTTATTTTTGAAAGGACTGTTGTTAATAAGACGGCATGGTGGAATAGTGGTTAGCACTGTCGCCTTGCACCTCCAGGTTCGATTCCCAGCCAGGCTCGATTCCCGTTTCTGTGTGCATGGAGTTTGCATGTTCTCCCCATGCTTGGTGGGTTTCCTCCGGGTACTCCGGTTTCCTCCCACAG
>JAQMYI010000019.1:11682622-11694111 GCA_030014275.1 Clariallabes melas
GACTGACTGACTGAATGAATGAATGAAAGCTTCCCAGTGGGCACACTATTGTAGCCCCAGGCTGTCTGTTGACTGTCTTTAAAGAAAGTCTTTAAAATTCTATGTTTTAAAATATAGATAAAAATCTATATTGCTAATTACTCCACAATGATTACTAAATAAAAGGACTACTTTTTAAAGAAAAGAAACTATTTTTATTTATTTATTTTTTTGAAAATGTAAGTAAGAAGTATTATAAACTTCTCTAAAATGTTTTCTGTATGACACGAGTTAAAAATCACAAAAGGCAAAAATATGTTGTCAAAATTATTTGGGTTACATAAGCATAAATTTTGCTTAGATTTTTCACTCCATCTCCCACAGTTTTCTCACAAAGAATAAATCATCCTGCAGTTGTATTTGTCTTTATTTAAGTATGCAATTTTGTATTATATACAGTAGAACATTCCTGCTCTAAAATGCAAATTTGTAGTGGCTCAAACAGAAAAAGTGGGGCCAGCAAATTAAATCAAGGAAATAAAATTTTGGACATTTGGTGCATACAAACACCAATGGCTCCAAAAGCAGTAACAGGGTGTACAGTAGGAATCATTTTCTTGGCTTAAAATTCTTCCCAAACCTTTTGAACACATTCAAAACACTCTTGAAAATATCAACTCATCACGTGACAGCAAGAAGCGATGTGATTGAAGTTAACATCTGTTTCTTTTACTTGAAAATCTGGTGGCAACATATCATGCTTTGCTCAGTAGGTGTTTAATACTTCTAAAATTAAGTTATTACAATTTTTTTATTAAATGCTTTATTATAGACAACCTACTGTCAGAAAATAATAATTGAAATACTGAATAAAAGGCCAAATATGGCACTTATCGAAAGTGTTTAATATGTTTATTTTAATGATATAACATATTTACTTCCTACTACCAAATGCATTTTGGAAAAAGTAATCCACTTCATTCCTTTTTATTACAAACACTTTTCTACTGCTCTGGAACCTTTAGAGCAAATTATTATATCACATGAGGACTGTAATCAATGACATTTTCTGTTTTTCTATGTTTAGTGCTCAAAATATTAATTAGTTTTATTTATACATTGTATTTTTATATTAAATATTATAGAATATATAAGTAAGTATAAGTAATTATAGTATAGTAGTAGTATATTTTAAATGTATTATTTTTTGCTGAGATATTATGCGCAGTGACACTTTAGAAAAGCATATTTGTTTGTTTGTTGAGATATATTGTAAAAATGTGGTAAAATTTTTAAGCTTAAGTTGGGCTAAATTTCTAGTGCAGTTCTACTGCAAATATAAGGTATTGCAAAAATGTGCACCGCTGCAAATTCATTTCCAACAAAAACACAAAAAAATAATTAAAATGTGCCAGACTTTATATGTTCCCAAACAGTTTGCTAGTTTTAATTGTGGTGGGAATTTGCTGAAACATGTCACCAGGAGCTGTTCTTTAAACAAGTAAAAGTAAAAAATCTTGCCCTTGAGTGACTTGACTTTTTTCTTTTCTTTAAAAAAAAAAAAAAAAAAAAATCATTTTCTAGGATCCACACTTATTGTGAAGCACTTTCTAAGCTAGAAAAAACAGCCCCAGCCAAACTACTCAGTATTAAACTGAACTACATAAGACTATTAGTAATGCTGTTGTTCTTGGATTCACAAAAGTTTAAAAAGTGACCAACACAGGCATTTGTAAATGAATTTTTTTTAACGTATTTATTTATTTTTCTGAAAGAGAGTTTAGCAAATCTGTAAATACACATTAATTTATGTGAGGGGAGACTTCCTCCACATTCAGAACCCTAAAGAGTTTAGAGTTTTAGGAATTAAAAGTAACAGCCGTTGTATTTTTCATAATGCTAGACTTACAATGGCATGTAATGACATGAAATGTGAGCATTCATTTGTCCAGAAACAAAAAAATGCAGAACTGTAATTCGAATGACATGAGCAAAATTTATTTAAGATTTTCTCAATTTTATGCCCATTTTAATTGGGCATGATCAAAGAAAGCAACAAACTTGATAATAACTGGCTTAAAACATTCTTTAGATAATTTCTGTTGAATCTGTGGTCTGTGTTTCTTCAGTTCCCCAATCACAAATTCAGTTTCTACCTGTAATTTATGTCCATTTACTCCTTGCTATATCTAATCCATTTATCCACAATGATCTATACCACTTATCCTGTGTTGGATTGTACTGTACCGTATGTATCCCTTGGACAGGGCACAAGCACACACACTCTCACACGCCAATCACAATTTGGAAATGCCTATAACCAGCCTATACCATGTTTTTTGGACTGTGGGAATCAGAGTACTGTATACTACCTGGATGAAACCCAACAGCATGGGGAAGACATGCAAACTTCACACACACAAGACCTGAGGTGAGATTTGATCCCACAACACTGGAGGTGTGAGGTGACAGTGCTAACCATTAAGCTATCATGTCTTTAAAAATAACAAACATTGCAAATTATTCATAAACAGATGGTGTAAGCCAGTCATGGCTGGTTATGATACTGAATAGAAGGGCCGTTAAGGGACAAAAGAATTGTACTAGCTATCAGTAACTTGTCATTACTTTTAAAAACCAACTACAGCAATTAGAAATGATTTGTCTTTTACAATTGAGTACTGGAAAGTTAAATAGTACCGAGTGAAGTTGTAGCATGGACCATGTGGAACAAGCATTTCACTTTTTTTCCTTTCTGGTAATTGCACTACAAGATACTAAACAGAGAATAAATACATGCATATATCCTTGAAATATCAATTCATAAATAAATGAATAAATAAATTTCTATTCCTGTATGAGACATGCAGGTCATGATCCAAAAATAAATAGTTTTTTATACAGTGCTTCATTTTGGACTAAATTTGTTTAGTGGGACATCAGTGTTTTGTGTCATCACTGGAAATAAATGTAGCATAGAAGTGATTGTATTAGTAGTAGATCATTTTAGAATTGCTGAAAGTATAAATAACACACACACACACACTTATTTGCATTGCCTTGGGCCTGCAGGTGGAGTCATCGCACCAACTTTGCTATCCTTTTCACTTCATAGCGCAGTAGGGTCTGCTGACTGTGACCCCGGTGCTGGGAGAAAAGACTGATTCAGCACATGCTCGCACACAGCCTCACCCTACTGCCAAACATAACACCACCCCTACAAACAGACACAGAGCGTCACAGAATCAAATGTGGCCACGCTCCTGATGGAGACACTGCCAAATACATATCATTTACATTGCAGTACCAAACCTGCATCAGAGTCATGATCAGAGCTGCAATGCTCAATCATGAAAATTAAAATTAGATGAAAATTTACATTAACGCTGTATAAATATAGTGTGACAGTTGTCAGTTTGCTGTTTGTTGACATTCTCTTATAGGTGTAAATCTTATTGTGCCATTGTAAATTATTTAGATGGCTTGGTAAGCGTATGTTACCTAAATATTATCTTATAACCTGGAATGCTTTGGATAGTAGACTTTCAATATACTGTACAGAATCTGGATCTTTTTGAGGGGAAAAAAATTCAAAATTAAGCCATCTTAATGATGATTATCTATTCACATTTTCAAATTTTTAAAGACAGAATTTATTCTCATTTTTTTAATACACAGAACTTTTATTTTCCTCCAGAGACATAACCGGGTCACCATTGGCACCAAGAGGACACAAATGTCAGATACTGACAGGTACCGCAACGTGGAATGTGAGGGGTGCTTCAAATATATTTGATAGCATATTAATTTTTGTCACTCTCTCTTAAGGTGAGGGTAAATACCTTGTCCATGATGGAGGAGTTTAAGTATCTTGACTTGTATTCATGAGTATTTGACCTGAAAAAGTACATTATACTATAAATGTACTACTACTGTTCTGGCGTAGTGAAACATGAACTCAGATTGTGTTGAAAAAGACAAATACATATTTTTTTTTGACACAATTCTTTTGCTTTTCAATATACTTTGTCCATCTGAGCTGTGAGCCATAAATGCCTCGCTGTCTACACTTATTCATCAGAGGTGAAGGTTTGTCCTCTCCTTTTAGGGGTCAAACAGGTGAAAGTCCGATGAAGCAAGATCAGGACTATAGGGAGGATGCTTTCACATCTCAAAACAAAATGTTTTTGCAGAGTGTCGACAGCGTAGGCAGAAGTGTAGACTTGGATGAAGTTTAAATATACCTGGAGTTAGTGATATTATTATTTCAGGTTAAAGCCCACATACTGTACATGTCTGCCTGTCTTTCTGCGAGGCAGAACTCTCTGCCTACCTTATTAATACAAAGAAATAAAATTTTGTAAGAATGAGTATTTTACACCTTGTTTTACATGTTACACGTTTTACAAGTTGTATTTCTTTCGTTGTCAGCCAAATACACTTCCTGTTGAAAGTAGAGTTATAAATCTGGCATATACATGTTCATAACATCAGCTTTACTCAAAATTAATTTTAGCGCACTGGGCTCTTAGGCAAATACCACAGGACTGACAAAGTTTCATTAAATTCTGTCCAGCCAGTTTTAAGTGATGTTGTGACAAAAATCAGCTGGACAGAAATACAGATATACAGACATACAGATTTTTTTCATACAGAAGTTTTTTTAGCCTGTATTCATATAACACACCATAATATAACATGGCCTAATATTGAGTCGGGTCCTTAACAGTGCCACCATAACAGTGATGCACCGTGTGTTCTGATCACAACCAGCATTAACCTTTTATCAATCTGATCTACACTAGTACTTATATTGGGTCGCACTATATGGGCCCTCACTCCGCATGTGCATCCCACAAGACCTGCAGTTTTGGAGTGGCTCTGACCCAGTCTTCTAGTAATGAAAATCAATTTGTTCAATCAGTATCTAATTCTATTTGTCCTGCTTTACACACCTTTTACTTCCTACATTGATGTCGGTCGCATGCATCATCTATTAGCAATAGGAATAACCAGTCACTCATAACCTGTTTGTGTCAGCAGTTGTTTCAGTAAAAGCTGGTGTGAATGTTTTTACCTCAGAACATAGATAATATCTCAGAGGTTTTCCTTCTGCTGCCCTTTCACTAATTTGGAGGTGTTTCGGGGGTTAAGCCCTATTTGAAAAAGAGTCTCAGGGGGTCAGGGGGCTAGGCCTCTCATGTAATGGCAGATTGAAGAGTTTCTTCCGTTCTCTCTCATCCTGGACATACGTATGTTCATTCATAATAAATAATAATAATAAATTTTAAAAAATAATAACCTGTGAGGGGTCAGAATGTTGGTGAAAAGGAGGGGGTGCTATAACATTTGCTTATTTTCAATTGTAAGAGGCTCACGTACAGTAAGAGAGTGAGGGGTGTGGGAGTTACCATAAGGTAAGGTATGTGCCCTTTATGTTACTTTTTGTTAGGCTAATACTTTTATGCAAAGAACTTTACTAGTAAGGCACAATCTAGTACTAGTACAGTATATTGCTAGCTTAAAAGCCTCTGACTAGCTAATCATTGTATTTTAACTCATAAACAACTCAAAAGGGCTTTTTGTACTTTTACAATTGCTGGTCATAAAACGTTGGTTGTTATACCCCTAAAGAGCAATTTATTGAGTATTCTTTATTAGGAGCATATACTGTATGTACATTGCACACATTCTGATTATCTTTTTACAAAGACTCATGCATAAGATGAATATGCTTAGATTTATAGATAGTGTTTATAGCACTAGATCACATTCCGAAAGGCTTATTCCCATATTGCATCAGCAGTCTTAAATAAGACAGCTTTTGGCACACAATCTAAACTTTAAGTGTGAGATTCTTGCTGATAATTCACAAAATCACATGACATTGCTTGATAAATGCAACTAAATTAGGTAAACTGGTTGGAAATCTTGTTTTTAGACTAATATTAAATACATGTTCAATATTGGTCAATACAGGTCAGATAAGAGAAGATCATTTATTTATTCAATTTCTACATTGCTTATCTTGTTCAGGGGCCCTGGAGATTTCAGGTACGAGGAGTGGCACACCATGTCCTGGACCATCGCAGGGCACATATCCACACACAATAGAGGCAATTTTCCTAATTTCTAATCTTCATGTATTTGGACTACGGGAGGAAACCAGTGTACCTGGAGGAAACCCACCAAGCACGTGGAGCACATGTACGTAAACTCCATGCACAGAGATCCAAGGCGGAAACTGAACCCTCAATCCGGGAGGTGCAAGGCCACAGTGCTAACCACTACGCCTCTGTGCCGTCTTAGCATTTATTTTAAAGGCATTACTTTGTCTTGCTAACAGCACATTTGTTAAATATTAATGACGTTATTTTACCATAAGACAATGTATTCAAACCTACAGTGAAGTAATAAAACTAAAAAAAAAAAAGATGATGATGAAGAGATGTTGTAATGTACAGATGTTAAATTAAAATACAATCTAAGCTGAAACTCAAAATTAAAAAATTAAAAAACAAAGTGTAAATGGTGCCAAATATGGTCATATTAAGCAACACAGGGAATTGTGTGGACTGACGGTGGGATTTCTCAGTGTGTGTATATGAAATGCAGATGAGCAGAGCCACACTAACATACTGACCTAATAAACATTCCATCTGTCTGAATGTGTCACGGGCTTTCTGTTACAGGGAAGATGATCACTAACAACATCTGCCCCTGTCTTATTTCTCTCACTGTGGTCCTGCTAAATTATTATCAATCCTCACTGCTTAGGCTTTGGGTTATGCTTTATTACTTGCTTATGTTTAAATGGGATAAATTCACTGGTTGGTCCAATTGGCAGTATTTATTAGAAGACGACAGTGCTGTAAGATGGATGGCTCTATTTTTGTGCCAGTAAAAAAGTAGTTGCTGCCAGCACATTGGTAATTTGGTTGGACGTAAGCCAGCATGCCTGCACATAAGGGGGTGGGGCATTAAAAGCTGATGGTGCAATGTTAATTTTAACCCCTTGTAAGTGCAAAAAGGCCAATGCCCTTATACCCTCCCTAATAGTGCTCCAAGCCTCATAAAGCATGATTCATTTCTTACAATTTGGTCTTACAGATATTCACTATTATTTTATTTCATTTCAACATAAAAAAAGCTACTTTACCCAACTATTGATTTAATCATTTTATTATAACAAATAGGAACAAATATATTGTAAGAACAAAAGCTTGCGGACACTTGGACATTGCGTTATATTCCCCCATCCCTGTTATAATAATGAGGCGACATCATAAAAGTTTTCCCTGTTAACTTAAAATATGTCTATATTATACTAATATTTTGAATATTTTGTAATATATTGTGTAAAAATCAATCTGAACAAATCAACTACAATGTGCTCCTCAGTACATGGAACTTCGAACACACTGGGATGATCATGAGATACTGGAAGGTTACATCCAGCAAGATGGAGCAACATGTCACGCATGGAATAAATTTAATCCTTCTTTGGCAACAGGGTAGTTTCATGGCCACCTCAGTCACCGGATCTGACAACACCAGACTTCTTCCTTTGGGGTATGTATGAATCAAAATGATCAGATTGTCCATGATGACCAAGCCGAGGGTGACAGTGGAAAGGGACAGCTCCCTGAGATGGCAATAGGAAGAAACGTTGAGAAGAACCAGACTCAACAGGAAATCCATCCTCATTTGGGTGAAAGTGAAAAGCAGGAATTGTTTTAAAGTTATACGATGTGTTAGGCTGCTGGAAGTGGAATTCTAAAATTAAAGGAAACATGTTAGTTGGACTGAAATCATACTAAATTGAACTTCTAAAAGTTGGACTAGCACGCCCAGATAATGTGGTTGGGAGTCAAGTATCTCCTATCATGTAAAACTCAGTCAGGCACATAAATCGGCCTCTATGCATGCTCCACAGTTCCCACACTGGTATATTCTGCCTTGTGTCCTGGGGTACAGTAGGTTCCAGTCCCCCTGCGACCCTACACAGGATACTGAGGGAAGGCTGGATGGATGGAAACACTCATTTTTGGGTAACACTTGATGGACTATATCTGAGCCCACAGGCACACATGGTTGGCTGGTGTCACTGTGATTGATACGGGAGAAAGAGAAAACCATATCACCTTTCTAAGAGCAGGAAATCTTTCTGTGCCATCATTGGGATTTGAGCTTGTGGTGTGAGGGTAAATATTTTTCTGTTGCACCACCTGGGAGCCAAATCTATGAAGTCTAATCATATGTAATTATGAACATGTGGGAATGGCAGGTGCTGATCTGATGGAACATCAAAGCAGCACTCCTAACCTCACATCTGCGTAATGCATTTATTTTAACCTTAGATTGTTTGCCATTTACTTTGTTGTGCAGATGGGTGAAAAGAATATATTATGCTACATATAAAGTTTTTTTATTTGCCTGATAACTCAAAAAAAAAAAAAGAAGCACATAAAAAAATGATGTGTATATGTGGAATTTATCTCTTTTAGCCATTTTCTTCTTTTGGATTCAGTTTTTATTTCTTACAACTTTTAGTTTGTTTTTAAGAAATACATTGGAACCAGCACTACTGAGTAAGTATAACACTAGTATAACACAGTTATTTTTATCTTGGCCTTTTATTACTAGTTGTAACACCACTTTGACCTCCTGCCTGACCAATTGCCTACTTTCTGCTTTCACTACCCAAATATGAAGCAGAGGAGGAACTAGTAAACAAGAGCTTACTGGACAACAATGGCCCTCCTCCTGTTGCTAAGGGACTCCAGGCTTCAATTATGTCCCCTGTGGGATGTTCACCTCACTGAAAAAAGTCAAATTGAAATTAAGCCTTAAAGACAACAAAGCACAGTTTTACAGTCTGTACTTTACACTCCGATATACCTTTCATGACTTCAATGCAAACACGACTCTTGGGTTATATAGTTTATGTCAGGTTAATAAGGAATATTTAAATTTCACTAATCTACACTCAGTACCTCATAATAACAAAATGAAAAAATTGTAATTTTATGCAGTCAAAGCATCACAGATAACCTGAGCATCTCCATCATCATCATCATCATCATCATCATCATCATCATCATCGAGTTAAACCAGTTACTACATGCATGCCAAGCAGACCATATGGGGCCATTCTGAGCAGCAGCCATGCTGAGAACTCCAACCGGAAGTGGTGCACCAGTATGTGTCAGACAGGTCCAGCAGGCAGAAGGGGTCAGGATCACTGTTAGCTCAAGAATGCCATGGGTAGCTCAACAGAAAGAGAGAGAGACATGTTGCCACATTCTCATGACTAGAGTAGTCCAAGATGGATTTTTTTTTTCAACACAAACATTTACATTTAAACCTTAAAGCTGGGAGATTTAAAAAAAAACGTGGCTTTTTTCCCCCTTTGCTGTGAACTGCATTATGATGCAACATTAAAGCAAGGGATAATTAAGAAAAATAACAGTATTATGATGGCATTAAAAGATACAGAAGAAAACATTCAGTAAAGATTTTGAATATTGTCACTATATCATAGGAATGTTCATAGTTATTTACATAACAGAAGAGAATGCTTTTATTGTCCCTACACAGCAGTGCAACACAATTTAAAGTGCAGTAGTCAATAGTTCTTATAAATATAAAAAGTATCTAAAATATGTTTTAATTGAATTGAATATAAAAACAAACCACTGTAAACTTGCCGTAAATCAACAATGGGCCGTCTTTTCTCAAAGTTAAACAAATTTCACTCTATATAATCTCTCAAACTGTCAGATAGAATTATTACTGCTTCTCGCTTAAGCTGATATCACACAAGAAATATTACATTCAAGGGCAGAATAAGGAATAACTGAAATACGCCTCACTAATAAGCTGAGCTGGCTAATAAGTGTGATGGAGGTGGCAGATGGCCTTTGTCATAGATTGTTTTTGCCATGGATGGTTTTTCTAGTAAACCCCCTCTTCATCCTTCCTTCTGTAAAAGAAGGTCAGCTATAAAGTAATAAAATTTAATTGTATGCGAATATTCATGCTTAGTTGAAAAAACCCTTTGCAAGGTCACATTTTAGCACTTAATACTAATTATAAATTTTTTATCAAATTTGAAATATGTTTTCCTTTTGAAATAATCTGAAACAGAAAATTCATTTTTAAACATAAAAAAAAAGAAATGTAAGGCTTTTACATAATCTACATCTCTGTCTGTGACTTGTGACTCATGCTAACAGCACTGGAGGAATAATCACTGATTAAGATTACTGATTGATTTGACAGCACTGGAGCATCAGATACATTTTCACAGCCAGTATCTGATTAAAAATTTACCTGATTACTTTTAAATTGATCACCCATGAATTTCAAACCATTGCCATTAACACCCCCTAGGTTTTGAGTTCCCCTACTGCTGCCAGGGCAGCTCTGGCCGCTCAGGGTGTGGTTCCATGGGACCTCTGGGACTGTGCGGTGGTGTTTGCCAAATCTGGGGAATTTGGAAGCCAGTCAACAACCTTGAACCTTTAGTGTGCTAAGTCCTCTGCACGGCAGACTGTGAAGCACTGACACCTTTGGTCAGCGTTGATTTTTGGGCAGGTTTTACTGCATTGGCTTTTCTGTGAGATCAGGCTGGGCGGCCTAGCCTTTGGTCCCTGTAGGTGTAGATGGGCCTCGAATGATCATGCTCCTGCTGCTACTTTACTGGTATGTAATTGATAATCAATATTATTCAATTCAACTGGTATTGTGTTAATGTAATGGCTCGGGTGAAGCACAGACCTCTTGGTCCTACAGTCTCATTTGCCTTTCTCGATCCATATCTCTCACTTTCATTCCAGGCTTGCAAAGACCCTCCTGCCATTGGTGCCCTGGGTAGACAGTCTCACTTTGCCCCTCTATGACACCATTGGCTATGGCTGATTGGTGTATGTTTGTTTTACCTTGGCATGTATTTTTTCCAAAAGCTACAGAAACCCATGCAGACTAGGCTTCAGGTCATCTGTAGAGAGGATTTGAAAAAACAAAACTTTGTTTTTTTGTGAAAACAAAAGGTTTCTTCCTATTGCCATTTCGGGAAGTTTTTCCTTGCCACTGTCGCCCTTGGCTTGCTCATCAGGGACAATCTGATCATTTTGATTCATACACATTTTTTCACATTTTTCACATAATTTTCTTTTGTTTCTGCAAAGCTGCTTTGTGACAATGATAATTGTTAAAAGAGCTATACAAATAAATTTTATTTAATTGAAAATACCAGAAGTGGCATTTCCTGAAAGTTTTAAACATGCTATTATTCAACCCTTATTGAAAGGCCCTCATCTTGACCCCGCAGTACATAACAACTACCGTCCTATTTCTAAACTTTCGTTCATTTCAAAGGTTTTGGAAAAAGTTGTACTATCACAGTTCACTTCATACCTGGATACACATAATATTCTAGATCCGTTTCAATCTGGTTTTAGAGCACTGCATAGTACTGAGTCTGCATTGCTGAAGGTCACAAATGA
>JAQMYI010000019.1:11694211-11706027 GCA_030014275.1 Clariallabes melas
ATGAATTTTCTTTTTAATTCCTTTTATATTTGTTTTATCTTTTGCTGTTTATTTTTATTGTAAAGCACTTTGGATCAGCTACGGTTGTGTTAAACCTATGCTCTATAAATAAATTTGACTTGACTTGACTTGAAGTGCTCTGACACACAAAAGCATTTGATGATTTTTTTTTACTATAAATTACAATGATGAACTTAATCACATTATTCTTAATTCTGTACTGTTAAACTGGCTTCTTCTATCTGCTGCACAGACAGTTTTGTGCCAACGTGGTCAAAGTTAGTATATAATAATTAATGCAAAATTTGATAGGAGCCAATGCAGTGAGAATAATATACAGTATTTTTGATGTGGTCATATCTTTTGGCTGTGAAGGACTCATTCTGTATCAACTAGAGCTTGTTTATGCACAACCTGGAACATCTACACAGCAAGGCAATACAATAATCCTACATCCATCAGCTGTCCATCAATTTAAAAAAATGTCTGGAAAAAGCTGGATCAGTTCTTGCATGCATGCTGGTGGGCAATAACACCAGCTTTGGAGTGCTGTGAAGTTTCACATTTTGGGTAGGAGAAGATTCTCACTTTGAGACTGAAATGATGATGTGTGTGAGCCTGGTTGTAGTTTTTGTTTGACAGCAGGTAGGGTAGCATGGATGAGACTCCTCCACAGGCATTGATTTTTGCTTGTTCTTCCCAGCTGTTAGAATTATTCAGCCGGAGATGTGTGTTGCAGTGTCCCTTGGCCAGTTCATCATATACAGTAGAACAGCTTTTGGCAGACAGTTTTCATTGTTATTGAAGGACATTTCGTTTCATTGGCCTGTCTGAGATGCCCTGCAATCGAAGTTTCCCTGATTGAGCAAAGGTGTCCATTTAGTTTTTTTTATATCTTGCTAGTAGAGATTTATGTTCTTTGAAGAATATAGTAATGATATGTTAATGATTACGGCAAACTTTAAATCTACTGAGCCAAATTTGCTACTGAATCTACACTAATGCAAATTTGTTACAACTTCTGTAGAGCTCGGTAGAGGTCAGTAATGGCTCCTTACAGCCTTTTTTGGGCTCAGTGCTCAGTTTGTTGTGTTTGTTAGCATCGTCGGGAGGGAATTTGGAGCATGTTATTGATTTTGGATGTATCCCCCCACCAGGCATACAGTACACCACACACCTTACACTATAGTCTCAGGCTCTGTATATTCTAGAAGAACAAAGAAAATGACAATATCTGCATTGAGTTTAATCATACACAAAACAGTGCATCACTATTTATATTCATGAGAACTTTCAGAAGATAACACATTTGATTAAGAGAGAATCCAAGAAAACACATGCAATATTATGCGTAATGTATGAGGGCTCAGGCACACACCCGTACTGCCGAAGTTTAGAATCAATCACAAAATAACAACAGGAATTAACAGATTAAAAATGTCGTTAACATTATTGTCTTGTGTCAAAATTTGCTTTAGAGTAATTTTCATGTCCTTAAAAAATTCATTTTAATCGTTAATGGCTCAATGTGAGGTCACTACACTTTTAAAACCGAATTGGTACCGACCTTAACAACTTTGACAACTTTAAATCAGGAGACGTCATGAGAGGTCGGTAAATTTAGGTTCAGTGGAATGGGGTATAACAATAAGATACCATTTTACCTACAGTATTATACACTATGTTACTGTTAAATGATCAATGATAGGATTGATGGGGTAACAAAAGCACAAGTTTTTCACATTATATTTATTATTTCTTAAGAAGACCTACAGTACTATAGTAATATTATTGACAAAAGCTTTTTTTTTGACATAAAAAGACTGGAATTGATAATCACACCATATTCTTTTACTGCTGCACATTATGTAACAGAAATGCCATCCAGTGTTTCTATGACATCTGAAAGCTTACTTCTACTTACATGTGGTACATATACCAGTACGTATGCATTGTCAGAATTAAGTAGAGGGAAGTTAATAGCCATTAAGTGTATAATGTCCTTTACACATTCCTCAACTTCGTTATGCTCGATTAAGCATCTACATAATAGTGGAAGCTTATATCACTCTCTCACTCATCATTTATACCGCTTAATCATGTACAGTATAGAGCATGGCGGGAGGCCTGAAGCCTACTGTATACCAGGAAACTTAGGGCACGAGGTGGGGTACATCCTGGACACACACACACACTCATTCACACACTACGGGCAAATTGGGAACATCAATTAGCCTAATCTGCATATCTTTGGACTGTGGGAGGAAACCAGAGTACTGGTAGAGGAGGCAATCAAACCTGGTTGGGAATCGAACCCGGGCTGTCTCTGTGCTATGATGAGGCCTAAATCCTGACTAATATGTTTCATTACTGAAACAAAAATAATGAGGTCATTACCATTGCATACTGATAGTGTGTTCTGTTTTACATGTGTGGTCACTATACAAGGTGTTAGTTTTATTCTCCCTGATTGTTTTGCTTTTCTGTGCAGCTACTTTAGGTTATGGCAAAATGTTGACTGTCAGCATGTACAGTGATGTGATGAAATTTTGTTGGGTCTGTGAGGAACATTGAGAAATCATTGATTAAACCATGTAAAAGTATATTGACCATGTTAGCACAGCAAGATGCATTACTTATTAAAAAGGTACATTTTAAATGAGGTATTAATTAGAGATAGTATTAAAATGTGCATGACAACATTTTCTATATTTAAATTTATACCTGAAGCTTAGAATTTGATTACAAGTGTATGTACTGTACTGTATGTAGGTTTCCTGTAGATTTATGGGCCGCATACTTATTTAAATTCCATCTATAAATGGGTAACAGATTAAAAGAAAGAACAGCTAATAAAATAAAAACTAACCGCAAATAGAATAGAAACTAAAGAATAGCAAATATATATTTCATAAATTGCTGTTTTGCTGATGGTGCTTAAGTAAAAACCCGTAGGATAGAGGGATCTATATTCAGAGCAGAATATTGTTGAACATGAGAAAACAGTTATTGTTCTGTAAACTGAAGAGACGTGTAACAGAAAAATGAAATAAAATGTAGCAGCAGTTAAAACCGCTAGCAGGGTCAGTGCTTCCATGTGGGTGTTGGAAAATGTTCAGTGTGTTGAAGGTTCTGACTGCCTCAGGGAAGTCTGCTGGTGGTGGTCCTGGTGGCATGGATGCTCTGGTGCCTTCTGCCAGATGGTACCCGAGCATCCATCCCATAAAAGATGTGGGAGAGGTCATCAACAATGCTGGGGGACTTGCAAATGTGGTGTTTGTGGAATAACTTGTAAATGGGAAGTAGAAAGACCTTCATGAACTTCTCAACTTTTCTCATAATTTGTTATATGGATAAGCAGTCTTAAACAGGGGGTGCAGTTCCAACCCACACAGTGAGACACTTGCCATGGCACTCCGTACTGTCGTTTTGTGAAATGTGGTGACATTGGTAAGCTCTCCATAAAGTTCTCCTTAACCTCTGAAGAAAATAAAGAACCTGCTGGACTTTCTTGTCCTTGTAATGTCCATCAGGTTCTTTGATCTTTTTAATATTTACACAGAAGAGTGATAACAACAATTCCCTCCCAAAGTCAACAATCATATCTTAAGATTTATTGACAATGAAAGATAGATTTTTTTTCTGCACCAATCTGCATGCTACTGTGTTCTTCAGTGCTGACTCAGCACATTTTCGAAAGGGGCCTGCAACTGTGAATGTGATTGGAGCTGGGATTTGCAGAACAGTCATGAGTCAGCAGTGTAAATAGCAATAGATGAGCCATGAGAATTGTTTTGCTGGACTGGGGATTAAGGATCAATCTGCAGAAAGAGGAGTTCAGCAGCTTCATCATCCCTTGCTGTGTGGTGCGCTGACTATATTGATGATAAATGCTAAAGAGCATAGTCACATAATCCTTTTTCCCCCCAAGTGGGTCAGAGACAGGTGAATGACAGGTGAACTTAAATGAGTCTAGTGAGGTGAGAAGACTGCTCTTTATGTGTTCCATGACTAGCCACTCATGAGTGCTACAGGTCAGCTTGTCCTGGTACTTATTCCAGCCTGTCGGACACAATGACAAAATAACAAACACGTCATAAGCCCCTGGTAAGAGGGTGGTGCAATCTGATTGGACATTGGTGAGGGTATGATCATTAGTGAAATAAGTGACAACATGAAAGACGCTTTAAGAACCTGATAGGGATAGGAAATAATATGAACTTGACAAATGCACATTTTCCCATTCTTCAATATATTTAGCATGCAGTGGAACATCTCAGTGTGATCTCAGTGCGCCTAGGTGCCAATCCATCACAAAGCACAAGCATACACACATTCATTCACAGAAACTATGGGCCATTTGGAAATGCCAATTAGTCTAATCTTTAAAACCCACCAAGCTTGGGGAAAACATGCAAACTAGACGCATGCAGACCCGAGGTGGGAATCGAATCATCAAGCCTGGAGGTGTTTACAAATGAACTACAACTGGCACAATGCCTTAAAGTCTTACTGTGACAGAGCACACAGCTTTACATACAGTATTACAAGGATCTGTTCCTGTTAGTATTATTTTTATTGGGTAAAACACAGTTTATTTTAACTTATACTTTATTTAGTATTTGAATTGACTGCAGCCTACCATATAAGGAAAATTTGCCAATAAGGAAGAAATCCCACTTGTTATGATGCATAAAACCGAGGACAATCTTGGTTTATGGATATATGAGCTTCGGAAGCAATAAAGTCAGAGCGGCATGACTTGAGCGCCATATCAGATGTGCGGCGGCATTGATCAGTAACTTTGATCAGCAGCTTTTTACAACATGTATATGTTAAATAATGCAGGGAATATGATTTGACCCCAGCTTACACTTGGCCATTACATGTATCTTGAGTTATCTGGATTATATCTGGGTGGAGATTGCACATATAAAAATGAAAGTGTTTGTGCAGTTTTTGCTCCAATGCACCCAAGATGCACTTACAACACGATTAAATCCGAACATTCACACCTGTTCAGGAGGTGGTCTAAAACATGTTTCTCATGGTATAAAAGTGAAAATGTAACTGTACTGTATATCAAAGTTAAAAAAAAAAAAAAAACGCTCCCAAAATATGGCTCACATGCGCAAGTGGATTGAGGTGAAGCATAAAAAATAGGATTTCATTGTATATTTTAATCACATGACTTTACAATGTGGTTAACTGTGTCTGTACTGTGCATACTAATGATTTAGTTCAAGCACCAGGTTTCAGTGTTCCTGGAAATGGTAGCCCAGCGGATTAATGCTCTGGGTTATTGATCAGTAAAGTCAAGCCCCAGCTCCACAAGGCTGCCACTGCGGGTCCTTGAGCAAGGCCCTTAACCCTGTCTGCTCCGGGGTGCCATATCATGGCTGACCCTGCACTCTGACCCCAGACCACATGCTGGGATATGGGAAGAAAAGAATTCCACTGCATAGTAAGGTATATGTGAGAAAATAGAGGCTTAAATTAACTTAACTTCTACGTTTAAGCTGTTGTTTTTTTATATAAAATCTTTTTATCAGAGCTTTTGGGTTGAAATAATTTGTTACACTTCGAGATTTGCTTCAAATATAAAGTGAATTATAAATAAAATGTATTATTATTATTATTATTATTATAAAATGTTTTTATAAGATATGTATAAAAAGCATAAATAAAAGGGAACATCAATTTAAGAGATTATTCTTGAATATTTATTAAAAAAATAATAATAAATTATGTAATTTTTTTTGGCATCGTTTAGGTTGGTTCCCTCTTCAACACCGATCTATAGACCTGATGGCACGCTAGCTCTCCTTAAGTTACAGCTGTGATTGTCTCTCTGACCTGGCCAGTGATGTCATTTAAATATCCAATTCATGAAAGGGCTCTGGATGCCCACCAACAGCTACATAAATAGCTTCATGGTTCATAAATCCAGGTCATCTTCCAGAATCACCTACTGTATCATACTGCAACTGCTGCAGATTCTGGGGATGCCACCGAAAGCAACGTTTAGGTACACAATGCTATATTGAAGGTCACCTATATGAAGTCTGATATCTGTTTCTAATGTAAACTTTAAACACCAGCTGCACATTTAATGACTGACCGTATGTCTGGCTGTATATTAAAAAAATGTCAGCTATGAGTTTCTTTATCAGTTTGACCCAGATACAGTAATAGATTTTAGAGTAAGTAAAACCTAAATGCTCTAAAAATGTTTTTTTTTTCTCCACAGACAAATCAAAACAGAAAATCATTTTTCATAGACAGAATTTTTTACAGCACCAACAAAAAGGGAATAAAGTTTGGCTTGTGTTGCCATGTCAATAAAAAAAAGTCTTAAATGATTAAAATCTCAAAAATTTTAAATGGTTGGATTTCGAATGATTGAAACAGACAAATACAGACAATACCCAGAAATGCATTCAACATTTATCACAAATATGAAGCAATAGATGATGCACAGTAGCTGACTTATCACAACAATAACAACAGGTGTGTATGATAGACCTGCATGTGTTCATCTCTGTCTTACATAAAAGGTTGAGCCTGTCAGACTGTCAAAAGCACTTCTGTACTGTTATCATTGAGTGTTCTGTTTAATGAATTGACTGAATGAAGTCAAATGAACATGACCTGGCAATAAAATAAGAAAACAACCAATAATTATGAGAAATTATAGGCTTGGAGTAAATGGAGCTCAAGAGATTTTTAAAAGAAATCATGAGCAAAGCTGTTTCTTCTCAATTTAATTGGTTTTACTGAACAGAAAATAGCTATAGACTTCCTGTCAGTTTAAATCAGTCTGTGATTATTCACATCAATGAGTGTTGCTCATCAACGAGTGTTTGGCAGTCTGTAGACCCTCCGTTCATGGGATAATTTTTTACACATTTTTGAGAAAAGAAATAGAGAAAATCTCAAGACATCAGCAGTTTCTGAAATTCTCTAGGCAGCCTATCTGGTACCCACCTCCAAGCCACGGTTAAAGTCACGGAGGTAATTCTTTCTCATTCTGTTAACTTTAGGTTACGCTTGTGACCTGTATTTGCATGATGTTATTCTTTGTGTTTCTGCCACGTGATTGAATTATTGAATTCATGCATGAGTGAGACGTATTGAGATGTAATGAACACTCACTCACTCACTCACTCACTCACTCACTCATCTTCTATACCGCTTTATCCTGTATTCAGGGTCGCGGGAACCTGGAGCCTATCCCAGGAGACTTAGGGCACGAGGCAGGGTACACCTGGACAGGGTGCCAATCTATCACAGGGCACACACACATACACTCACTCACACACTCATTCACACACTACGGCCAATTTGGGAACGCCAATTAGCCTAATCTGCAGGTCTTTGGACTGTGGGAGGAAACCGGAATACCCGGGGGAAACCCACCAAGCACGGGTAGAACATGCAAGCTCCACGCACACAGAGACGGGAATCGAGCCTGGCCGGGAATCGAACCCGGACCCTGCAAGCACTGCAAGGCCACAGTGCTTATTCAATTTCAGTAATTAAACACATTGTTCAAATTTCACTTCAAAAGAAATGTTAGCTACTGTATCTATAGTCTTTTATGATAAAAATATTTTAGTATCCATTTTCTCTCACCTTAATGTGTTTTGTATTTTATCACTCAAATTTAACCCAAATCTAAAAAAAACAGCAACGATTTTTTTTCTAAAATGATTATTTTTATATTAAAATATTCAAATTCAGAAGCTTTTGTCTGTTTTATTTCTGTTGGAATTTGTGTATGGGCTGCTGCTTGAGATTTGGGTTTATTTAAAATCTATTATTAAAATTAGGAAAAGTAAAAAGCATATTTGTTTTTGTTTTACTGCTGGTCAGTTGATTTGCTTCTAAAAATAACTCGGAAAGCTTGCCTTTCTGCATCTGGGTGAACATCTGTAAACAGAATAAGGTGCTGCAAGCTGCTCTGCGTGTAATTTCATTTTCAGTTAATCAAAGTGGAAATACCTTAGTGTTTTAGTGTTGCTCTTAAATTAGTATGCACTATAAACAATTAATTCCTTTTCTTATGTGTTTATTTTCACATTATTATTATTATTATTATTATTATTATTATTATTATTATTATTTCAAAAATCATTTAATTATCATTTAAGGATTTTAGATGATTTATAATTTTTTCCCCCCGCACTAATGTATTTAATAATTCTCATGATTTCACACGATTCAATTATTTTCACACATTTCTTTGATACAATTAGATTTTAATATGAACAACAAAAGGTTAATCTTGCAAACTGTGTCTTTTAACGTGTTTTTGTAAGCTGTTTCATATAACTATTTTCATAAGGTTAAACTATTTTCAGATATTTCCCCTACATGTTTATTTAGTTTCACAGGTACAACTTTTTCATAGTAACTCTTTTTCAAATAAATTTTTCAAAAGCGTAATTTATTTTCACAACATGCCTACACAGTTACTTTATTTTTATTTTTAAATAAAAAAAAACTTTTTTTTGCACCTTTTTCCACCATGATCCTATTGTTTTAATGGTTTAAAATATGATTCATTTTTAACATGACTTTTGTTTCTTAAATAATTTATTTCATTCAATTTACTGTAACTCTGGCCAGGGTCACAGTAGAGCCACAGCGTATCTCAGGATTACCAGGGTAATGTGGGTGTGTAATCCTAAATGGGATGGCAGTGAAATTACTGCTTTATATTCATATATTATATTAAACACCTTATCATTTAAATGATTAATTTACTTATATCCTATTGTTTTCACACTATTAATCTGTTTTTGTAAATATAAATTTTTCTCATGCAGAGTTTTTATTTATCACACAGTATTCTTACAGTAGGATGTCTCATGTTTGTGGTTATTACATTTACATGTGCAAATTCAGGGTGCAATTTTAAAATATCTCATGAATTTTCAAATACCTAACTAAACCCATAACCACATGATAAATGTACATTATTTAATAAGTATATACGTATAAATAATCATAATAGCCTTCCAGTGAATTCATTTCTGCAGCAATTTTAGAATTAAGTGTTTACATGTATGCTCAATTGGACATGCTGTATACAAACAGCATGTGACCATTAGGTAGTCTTATTCCAAATGATGTGCATGTGAAGAGCTTTTTTTATTTTTATTTTTTTTTTTAAATTTCAGTGTTACCCTAAACAGTCCCAGTTGGTCTCAGCAAAGCTAAAAAACAAGAAGAATTTCAGCAAAAACTTTGCTTTGTTCTGATTCTCTAAGATAATGCAAAATGCACACATTATGCATCATTATGCATGCTTTTACTCAACTTTTAATATTACTGGGTACTAAAGATTTTATTAAATATTGCGGTTGGTGACTTTCTAGAAAATATTAAATGCTGGTCTTTTCTGAGGATGTACATCCGCCTCAAAAATGTGTGTTTTGATGCGAAGCCAAGCTCACAATCATTTTAAACAGATTACCATCTGTAACATGAGCTGTGTTTTCTTACACATCCATTTTATTGCACAAGAACTGCATCAGAACCCAAACACACATTTGCAGAAAGAAGCAAATACTAAAATGAAGTGTTTACATAAACAGTTTTTTTATTCTGAACAATTGCTCAGTCATATTATTATTACATATTGTATAATTATGCTGCATGTGAACATGTCACAGATATTGTGTACATTTTAATGCTAAGGTTGAATTGTCCTTTTTAAGAAAATCGCAATAAACCTTTAGACATTTTTTAAAAAGTTGTACAAATTTATACAAATTTATAAAAGTGGTTTTGCATCAGCCATTCAACAAATGACAAAATGACACATAGTCCTTGTTTAAATATGAATTAACTCTTTTGAGTGACCAATGGTTAAAGTATCGCAACTGTATTTGAAAAATAAGTTAATCCATAAGTTTACTAAGTTTATTTAACCTAATAATATAAATTTTTGAATAACTGAGAGAACTTTGGTTAATTTCTAGTGTTTGAACAAATGCTACAGGTTCAGTGGGACAGGAATCACTCTGCCCCATACTCTGGCACTCTTTGAAGTAGTTCAGAGAGTATGTTTGACATATAGAAATATTTCTCCTCTAAGCTATATTGTGCAAAAGTCTTTACTCACCCATCATTGCTTCATATTAAATTAAATTGAATGATGTTGATTAAATTGAAGAAATTAGAACAAATGTTTTACTGAGCAAACTAAGAATACAATAAATTGGTTGTTTATGTGACAACCTCCTCAGCAACCTTATTTCCCCTCTCGTCAGTTCCAACCATTCAGCATTCAGCAACACCAATATACTAATCACCGGCCTGATCATCAGTCATCATTTGTACCTGCTGGTTCATACGTTAAGTAAGATGTTTTTTTTTATGCTTGAATGATTCATAGGTTACTGTGTGGCTGAAAATGAGCACCAAAACCCTGCCAAAAATAAAATACAAAAAATTCTTCAGGAAGCCTGGAGAATTATTCATCAAGACTACATTACAAACACATATTTCATACATTTATTTTCTGAGAAGAAGTATTGCTGATAAAATTTTCAGAGAACTGTAAACCCTTTGTTTAATAAGTCTAAACAATAATGTTGGTTGACCTTATGGTATGTTGTCTTATTGGTCATCTATTTTATAATTGCTGTAAAGTTTTTACTAGATTTAAGCAAAATCACAATTCTGTAAACATGAAATGTTCTGTTTTATTTGTGATAAAAAATGTGCCATTAAAGGTGCTTCCAATGCCATCTGTTTCCTTTTTATCTTCATCACAGATAAATTAAAAGTACAATTTGCCATGTCCGTCATTAACATTACTGTTGTAACGGTTTCTAACAAGGACGTGGATTATTTTGTATTTTATAAACAAAAGAACAGAGTGATGCACACAATTTAACCATCCCGTGTGGTTATGATAAATATAAGTGCTCTTGGACCAATGCTTAACCAATCTAATTAGCTAACCTAAACTAACTTGAATAAAGTAGCATATAAAACAAAAGGAAATAGCCTCGACTTAACTTTGTTTAAGGCTATGTTGTAATTAATTTTGCTCTGCCTTACCAAAATCTACAATATAGTCAAGAGCTGCTTTCCGTTTCCTCAGGTGGAACACGTTTTCATTATTACTGCGGTGTGTTTTCAGGAACTCCCACCATCGACTGAAGAACAAAATGCATTTTTGGAAAATAAAGAAAAAAAGAAAGAAAAAAAACCAACACATTCTAAAAAGTGAACAGGAAAGAACGTTTTAAGTCCAAAGCCAACAAATTTGAGCTCTCTGATGTTTTCTTTGTAGTTCAACCAAAATGTAATAGCTATATCGACTCCATCAATGTCGATCATGTGGAAAGATTCTTTAAGAGAACCATGTTACTTCAATTATCCATCGATTATCAATTTAGTATGATTTGTTTTCTTTCATTTTGCTCTCCAAAAGCAGTGCAGGAATTACATTTATAATTCCCTCATTTGTTACGTTAGTTTACAAAAACGCGCAGCTGATCCTCATTAATGACTGTCTGTTATTGAAAATGGAAACAGTTTTTCATAGCTGTTTGTCTAAAATAAAAAGAGAAAAATCATGAAATATAAATCGTCTTCTTCTTTCTCTTAATACAGTTTAATGAGGAAGTGTAAGATCAGTTATCAGGTTGTTTCGGTAAGTCTTTAACTCTTGCTGTAGCTTCTTCACCACACACACACACACACACACACACACACACACACACACACACACACACACGCGCGCGCGCACACGTCAACAGCTACTGGTTTGAAGTCAGTATAATTAACAGGCAATT
>JAQMYI010000019.1:11706127-11724179 GCA_030014275.1 Clariallabes melas
AGGGCACGAGGCAGGGTACACCCTGGACAGGGTGCCAATCCATTGCAGGGCACACACACATACACACACTCACACACTACGGGCAATTTGTGAACGCCCATTAGCTTAACCTACATGTCTTTGGACTATGGGAGGAAACCGGGGTACCCAGCGGAAACCCACCATGCACGGGTAGAACATGCAAACTCCATGCACACAGAGACGGGAATCGAACCCGGACCCTGGAGGTGCAAGGCGACAGCCCAGAATTTGATAGATTAGCAATAAGCTATGTTCATTACAATAAATTAACAGACAATTAAATATTCCTTCTAGCACTCGAAAGGTTTAGAGGATCCTTCAACATCAACAAATTCCAAGCACACTGAAATTATTATTTTGGAATTGTGTAGCTCTTAGATATTGATATGAAGCTGATTTTATACATTATTATTATTATTATTATTATTATTATTATTATTATTATTATTATTATTATTATTCAATGATGATGATTTTAATTATTTGGCAAAAACTACAAATAACCACATCCTAAAGGTGCCAGCCCTTAGAACTTGTAAGCATTATAATAAATAAATCATTTAGTCAACTGAGTTTAAAGAACAATCACTGACTTGCTTATTCTATTCTCTTTAGGTTCTTTAAAACCCTGGCATTATCTGCACATCACATTCTGAATAGCAAAAGTGATTCAATGTTTTTGGAAGGAACACTGAAGCTGTATTACTGCCAAGACATCCACGTGCCACTATATTGATGATTTTGTAGACAGTTCAGCTTGGATAAGCCCTCAAGCAATCTTTTCCCCCCCTATGATCTGTAATGATCTGCAAATCATTACAAAATTTGTATGGACAATTTAGTTCTCAACAAGATTTAAAATAGGAATTTCGATCACAATTAAAATGTCGTTACCATTTAATCTGTTATGTGACACAGTTTAATACATCTGAAGTTTAAATGCATACTGATACATTTATAGCAGTACATTTAAGTAATTCGGTTTTATTACAAGGAGGCTAAATGACCTGCATTATATGACCCTGTATAAATGACTCACTAATGGTTCTGTTTTTATACCTTGTTCAGAACATGCAGTCAAAAGTAGTAATAATATTAATTTTTGGTTTGTATTACACATATTCATTAATGTTATTCTTGTTCTTTGATTAGCCCCAGACAAGTTAAAGCTAAGAATAATTATTCTTTAAACCTACATACATTTAGGTATAAAACAAAAATATAGGTCCTATAGTACTGTAAGACAAGCATTGTGCATTTATGATTAACTTTGTTTACTGTCTGACCCACTTCCTGTCAGACATATACGTTCTCCTTAGGTTTCTGCAGAGTTCATTACTCACGACGGTTAAATCCAGCTTTCTTCACCTCAACTGTTATCTGTTTTTTTTGTGTGCTAGAAGCTCTTCCAAGTGAAGCTAAATAAATCCTTCCTGTACATCCTGTTCACCAGATCACTAAAGGCAATTCTCACCAATTCAAAGACTGTAAAGAAGACTTGACTCACCTCCCACGTAGACTGAACATGAGAGAATAAGGATAAATGTCTGTGTGTCTCAGCATGTGAGAGTTAATATTTATGTGTCCAATTACTCCCCATTACTCTTCTGCTGGGAACATTTCCTCTCCTCCATTCCTGCTTGGCTGCTCTTTGCCTGTGAGGAGGTATTGACCTAATGATGGTTTTATCCTCTTCACACTTTATCCCCTCTCTGAAGAGCATGTTCTACAGGCATGAGTATAACACTTTAACTGCTCAAGCAAAACGCCACAATCAGAAGAAAAACAAAAAGAACTATACAATGTGTGTGCATAATAATAATAATAATAATAATAATAATAATAATAATAATAATAATAATAATAATAATTCTTACTCATTCATAAGCCATCGGTAATTTAGTATAGTCAGTCCACCTATCTGTATGCTTTAATCAGTGTGAAGAAACCAAAGATATTTGTGTGAACACAGGGAGAACTGAAGTTCAAACAGTTCTGGATGTTGTGATGGTCCATCCTCTAGTACTTATTCAGGGCATCCTGGACCTTTAAGAAGAACACACCAGGCTGCTTATTCATCTCAGGTTCAGAAAGCTACAATCGCTCAATAACATTTGTATTCATCTTTGCCAGAAATCAGAAGTGAATGCATTTTCAAAATTTGATGTATATACTGTACAGTATGTCACTTTTTAAATAGGTATTCAAACTACACTTACGATTGGACGGACTAAATAAATATTTCCCTGTGCAAATATTAAGGTTACCTGGATTTTGTAATAAAACTATCTGCAGTCCCATTTACGTAATTATAACTACAGATTTATGTTTGTTTTGTGTGGCTCATAAGTAAAGTGAGTCCTGCATTACATTTTGGACTATGTCAAGTGTAATAGCATAGCTATTAATATTGTCTCTGGCCCCTAAGAAAAGTTTTACTATTTTTAACACTTTTATGAAAACTCAATACAATATTATAACACTTTCATGACAAAGTTATGTATATTGTGTGTAGTTTGGAAACTAGTTAACCTTAAAAAATTTAGGATCTGTCACATCACCACCATTATAGTGAGATCGTTTCTGAGATCGTAATTTACTTTCTGGGAAGTCAGCCAGTACCGTTTTGACCTAATAACATATTAGGTCAAAAATCTATGGAATAATCTATTGAAGGTGCCCTGTCAGCCTCTGACTTGAGCTGTGCTAAGTAGGCCACCTGTTTGGCCTCTGCTTTGGGCACAGCTGCCACACTACTGTCCCTTTTTTGGCTGCAATGCTTTGCTTGACACAATGTCCATAGCGAACCCCCACCCACTTGAGGGAGCCCCACCACACATACTGGTCCAGTTGAGCTTGATGTTGGTTGACCTGTCTCTGGTTCTGTCCAAGACCAGTTTCTTGTGGACCCCAACGAATGATCTCCCAGTTTAGCTTCCCTCGGACCTGCACAATTAGAAGACAATCTGCTGCATCCACCATAATTTACACACAAAAAAGATCACATAATGTAAGAAAAATACCTCTGGGACAAAGGGGGCATGCATTGCATGATTTAAAAATAGTAGTTGATGCCTTATGGCAGACCAAGAGCTGAAAACTGGGAAAAACTAAAATATTAAAATATATGACCTTTCACAATATATAATTGGTAATTAAATTCAGCTAGGGTTATTTTTCTGTTTAAATTTTTGAGTGTGTTGTAAAGCTGTAATGCCACAGGCTTCATAGTAATGATGTACTCTTTGTAACTGGAATGAAGGGCTGGTGCAAAACTTTCCATACACTGCAGGTAGGTGAGTAGGTGCTAAAGACTCAAACTGATTAAACCAGAACCCACATTAACCATTTTGTCAGTTTTTCAAACCGAAGTTGTTTCAAAAACATCACCATCATACTGAGCTACAAATTTAATCACTGAAAGTTAGTCACTAAAGTTTCACATTATGTCTAAAACTCTTTCCTGGGTAATCAACAAAATCCCCAGTGTTAGTACCCAAACAGATGATTAAATAACCATTGAGTGTTTATATACAGGTCCAGGTGGACTCAAATAAACCGTAAAAAAAAAAAGTGTTAATCAATGCTGGGGATTTTACCTTGTAGGCACCAAATGCATAATTTTTTTTTACTAAAAATCTTTGGTACCTTTATTAATCAGAGATACTTAATTTGAATGAATCTATTGAGTGAATCAATATGAATTAACGCATCCTACTGTGCTTTAGTATTAATGTAGTGAATAGTGATAAAGATTGTTCACACTTGATCTTAATACTATAATAATGTTTCCGTATTCCCTGTTCGCCGTAGACTTGACTCATCAAAATCAATGGGGAAAAACTTGTAAATCCGAACCACATGTGAGCTTTCTTCTCAGTACTAACAACCTCACAGCCCCCAACCCCCAACCACCTCATGTACCCCCTGTGGAAGTATTTAGAGGGCTCTGAGGTCAGCAAATTCACTGCCGTAGGTGCTAATAGTGAGAGTAAATCATTTGATCTCAGCATGATGCTTTCTTTCAAGAAATTAACCAGCAATCATGGCATTTGTTTTGGTTAAAGGCTGTTTGACCAGAGATTGTTAAATAGCCTTGTTCTATCATTTATGAGAAAAAGAGGAACTCATTTAAGGGAACTTTGTTTTAACACGAAACCAGAGTCACAGCATGCGTGACAATCCAAGCCCAAAATATTGCTCGTCTTTAACAAATTTAACAAATTGAAAAAAAAAATCTCCTTTTTGCAAACAGAAGTGGTGAAATGGTTGCAGAAAAGCAAGTCATAAGTTTTCCGTAAGTGGGTGAAGATTCTGTATATAGGATAAGGGGTTTAGTAGAAAAAGTTACATGTAGAATTAAAATCTTGTGGGTTGTGTTCTTAACTGTGTAGATCAAACTTTAAACATGATACCAATTAAAATATAGTAACCGTAATCTCCTTAGTTTATTATGTGATTCGGAATGCAATGATCGCAAGCTAGCTTTGGTGAGGAAACCAAAAGACAATGTTGTGAACAAAACCTGGTACTTAATTTAACATTTCTTAAAGTTTTGGCTCTCTTATCCCACTTTTTGTTAACTAACTGAAGTGAAGCTGTGTGTCTTTCTATGAATGGAAGATATACAGTATGACGTGCTTTGATCTAATTACTCTCGCAGAACATTTGCAGAATTAAATTTTTTTTCTTACCTGAATAAACATTTTATTTGCACTAGACATTGTAATGTTAAGTGTAACATAATTTATTTACAAGTGAAAAAATAGTGCAATTAAATTATGTGTTAGTTACTGTACTTCTGAGAACCTTTACTTCCCACTGTCAAGGTAATCTGGTTCTTGCTGGAATTCTTTGATCTGGTAATTAGCCATACAGGAACTATTGCTTTAAATGCCAGTATACAAGCCTTCCTTTCCTTTCATTTGCTGCCAAATCAGAGTTTTTGTGGTTCAGCCATCCATGGACCTCTCCTAATCATACCTTGAAGTCATTGCTTAGCACATCTTTAGCATTAGGCTTAGTATCTGCGGTGGGTGCTTTGCAAGAACAGAGGTACCAAAATGAAGGAGGAGAGCTTCTTCTAGGCATATTGTCATTATAGTACAGTGGCTTTAAATGGATACATGCTAAGTTTCTCTTACCTAATCCAATATTACCTCAATCAATTTTTAATGCCTCATATACATATGTAGTTTGTGTATTTTTTTCACATAATAAGTGAATAACAATATAGAGATCTTGACTTATCTCCCAAAAACATGTCAGTAGACGAATTGGCTATACTAAATTAGCCCTGAAGTGAACATGTGTGTTCTTGATATATGCAATGGGCTGCTAGTCCATTCACAATGTATTCCTGCCCTCCATCCAGTGTTCCTGGGAGAGGATCAGGACTCTTACCAGATGAAATCATTTACTGAAGATGAATGAAGAATAACGTCATATATTCACTAACTGAGGTTGGACACCGAAAGGTACATTTCATGGCCAAAGGTTTGTGGACACCAGATTGAAAGACAGAGTATTAAACGTCCCATCCCATTCCAGACTCCCTTTGCTGTTATTATAGTCCTCACTCTTTTGGGAAGGCTTTCCAATAGATTTGGGAGTGTGGCTGTGAGGATCCATGTTCATTCAACCACAAGAGCTTTAGTGAGGTCAGGGACGGATTGTTAGCCAAAGAAGCCTGTGGAGCAGTCAGCATTCCAATTCATCCCAATAGTGTTTAGTTGAGTTAAAGTCAGGGCTCTGCGCACACTCCTTAAGTACTTCTACACCAACCCTAGCAAACCTTTCAGGCTTGACAGACTGTGCTTTGTGCACAAGGGCATTGTCATGCTATAACATGGTTGTTCCAGCCTTCTTATTTCCAGTGAAGTTAAATAGCAATGCTGCATCATTCAGTGTGTAATTGTCCACTTTATACTTTCTGGAAAGACCATCATAGATTATGGACGTGAGGTTCAGGCATCTAGGTCCTTTGGATTATATTGTGTTGTTGTTTTGCTCCTATTAGGGGCCACCGGTTTATTTTGGAAGAGGTTTTTTGCCAGATGCCCCTGCTGATGCAACCGTCCCATTTATATCTGAGTTGAGACCTGCGCTAAAGTTGTCTTGTGACCCCAATGGGTTGGCTGGGATGTGATCCAATGACATCTGGATAGGAGGTGGCAGGCCTACCGCTTAATCATTATGTATAAATATATAAATAATTACTTAAAGAGTCTCAGCAACGAAACAGAATAGAGTAAGCTTCTGTGGCCTTAGACATGTGCTTGAATGAATACTGCGTAGAGCATTGTGGTTGTGGGTGGAATAGAAGCAATATACTTAAGCAAAATCACATAAGGGGAAGTACTGTTGTGCTGATATTAACTGTTGCTGGTTTAGCTGGTATTATGTAGCCATAAGGTGGGGAGAATAGACCAAGGAGGCGATAGACACTCATGTTAATCTCATACGTTTCTCTTTATATTTCCACTTATTCTGCTTTAGAATATCAGATCTGTTAAATTTTGGATTTCAGGGTAAAATCAATTCTGGTTAAACATAGTTACAGTAAACATCCCAGTACTGTTACCATCCATTACCACAACTTGTGGAATGCCTCTCTTGTAATCAGTTGTAACATGTCCATACATTTCTAACATTTGGTCAAGTTAGAACCACAAACATGTGTACCCAAATGTATTTTATTGGGATTCTATGTTATATACCAACACAAAGTGCACATAATTGTAAAGTGAAAATAATAAATGGTTGAAAAAAAATATATACAAATAAATATCTAAAAAGTGTTGCGTTCATGTTTATCCAGCCCCCCTGAGTAAATACTACAGTATGTAGAACCATCTTTTGCTGCAATTACAGCTGCACGTCTTTTGGGGTATGTCTCTACCAGCTTTGCACATTTAGAGAGTAAAAGATTTGTGCATTCTTCTTTGCAAAACAGCTCAAGCTCAGTCTGATTGGATGGAGAGAATCTGTGAACAGCAATTTTCAAGTCTTGGCACACATTCTCAATTGGATTTAGGTCTGTGCTTTGGATAGGCCATTCTAACACATGAATGTGCTTTGATTTAAAACATTTTATGTTAGCTCTGGCTGTATGTTTAGGGTCGTTGCCCTGCTGGGGAGTTGAACCTTTGCCCCAGTCTCAAGTTTTTTGCAAACTCTTTGTCTAAGGTTGCCCCGTATTTGGCTCCAACCATATTCCTATGAATTCTGACCAGCTTCCCTGTCCCTGCTGAAGAAAAGCATCCCCACAACATGATGCTCCCACCACCATAAACATGCATTTTAGCCAAAAAGTTACATTTTGGTTTTATCTCACCAGAGGACCTTCTTCCACATGTTTGCTGTGTCTGCAAATGGGACTCCTGTCTGTCTCTGCAGCTCCTCCAGAGTTACCAAGAGCCTCTTAGGTGCTTCTTTGATTAACGCACTCCTTGCTTCGCCTGTCAGTTTAGGTGGACGGCCATGTCTTGGTAGGTTTGCAGCTGTGCCATACTCTTTCCATTTTCGAATGATGGATTGAACAGTTTTCTGTGAGATGTCCAAAGTTTTGTGTAATTTTTTTTATAAACTGAACTACTTTAAATTTCTCCACAACTTTATCCCTGACCTGTCTGGGGTGTTCCTTGGTCTTCATGCTGCTGTTTGTTTACTAATGTTTTCTCTCTGTTACTCCGACGACTACACAGAACAGCTATATATTTACTGAGATTAGATTAAACACAGGTGAACTCTATTTACTAATTAGATGCCTTCTGAAGTCAATTGGTTCCACTGGATTTTACTTAGGAATATCAGAGTAATGGGGGCTTAATACAAATGAATGCCGAATTTTAAAGATTTTTATTTGTAAAATATATATATATTTTTTAATATTTATCATTTTCCTTTCACTTTACAATTTTGTGCCACTTTGTGTTGGTCTGTCATATAAAATCCTAATAAAATACATTTACGTTTGTAGTTGTAATGTGACAAAATGTGGAAAGGGTCAAGGGATATGAATACTTTTGTGGAGCACTGTATATACAGTATAATGTGTATTAGTAATATATAAAATGTTTTTATTATTGTTCTGTTGTTTTTTTGTTGTTGTTTACAAGCACCAAAATCTTGAGACTTCCATGTTTTATAGGCCAAAGGATCTTTAATTTATTTATTCATCTATTTTGTACCAGCACTCTTCAAGGATTCAGATTTCGAAGAATCCTAAGAAAGTCCCTGACCGCGGTACTTGGAATTAGACAAGTCAGTGCAGTTTACTGTATATAAAGACACATCTGTTGTACTTCACACGGTATGATTAAGGGGGATGACCGTCCAAGATATTGAGCTTATTACATAAAGCTGGACATACAGTACTAACACACTCACATAGTATTGATACGTATATACACATTGATAGATCGATAGATAAATAGATACATTGGTGATATACAGTATGTGGAAGAATATTTGACAATTTGAATTTGCATAAAACATTTAATAATATGTTTTTTGTTTACATGCTATTGTATAAATGTTTGCAGAGTTTTGGTCCACTGCTGAAATAGTCACATTTGTTGAGAATGTAGAACGTACTATACATATGAACTTATAAATCCAATGTTCTTTTACACATACACATGTAGACACTTTTTTTTTTATAATAAATGAATAAATAAATAAATGAATGAATAAATAAAATATATCTGCTTTTCTTTGGTCACTGGAACAATGGCACATGGTGATCTTAAAGTCCAGAGTATGTTTTCACTCAATTTACAAAATGCAGGAATGCATGAAAGAATAGCCAACTGTGTAGAAATCTAATACAGGATATGCTATTACGTTCTGAGGCTTCAAGCCATGTGATTTACTGCCCACATCTTAGTGACAGCTGTCTTTTCATGCAGAGTAATTTGACCGTTACCAAAAAGATGGTGACATATTGTCTCAACAAAAAACACCCACTTCTTTAAAAAAAAAACTTCTTTAATTGCTAAAGAATTGTCATAAATGCACTTGATTAACTTGTTCTTATGACATAACTGATAATAAATAATATAGGTTCTAAGATTTATCTCTTGGCATTGTGCGAAACTAAAAATTGGCAAATATATGTGGCTAAAAAGTTCTTTCCACAAAAAGCCCTCTTTGAATGTGAAACAACTAGACACATACTGTATATAAACCCAAGCTAAATTCACACAAGGAATAAAACTTAGTAGGTAAGAGTGAGAGGGGCTTCAGGAGCTTTGGGGGGAAATCACAGTCTTTAATCCTGTTGAAGCTTTTAAAAATGCTGTGTCTCTACTGATCCGCAGATAGAGGAGCCCAGCAGCTTTTGTGTGCAAATTCCCCAGTGAAAAAAAAAAACAGACAGCAAAAGATAGAAAGAGGGAAAATGTGCATAGGATTCCATGTCGATTCCTGCTCTATCTACATGTGCCTTGTTAGTGGCCAGGTCAAAGCGAAAAGCTGTTGAGTCTTTGGTGCAGTGAAGTAATTCATCATATCTGACATGCATTCTTCTTATCTAGACGACTGTTTTTAGTTCTGTGTTTTATACTTCAATGTGCTTTATCCGTTTCTGTGTTACTGTTAATGGCAACAGAATGAAACTCAGAATTGAAAGAATTATTAAATCTGTAATCACAATTCTGAATAGACATTTGCATACTGATCTCAAACCAACATGGGCTATAAAGAAAAAGCCTTAGAAATTTGTTTCTGGTGAAAAGTGATTATATTCCTTGGTGTTTCCTTGTTGTTCCTGGAATGCAAGTGTGGGATCTGTCTTAAGGGGCTAATATATCACCAGGGTTGGTACATCCATATTGACATACTAAACTATCGCCTAGAGTGACATTTGATTGAAGGCAGCCAAATGTATCAAAACTATTCGCCCATCTGTTAGAAACCTGACTGCAGAGCATGCTGTTGAACAAAGCTCTCTCTGAGTGTCTGTACACACAACAAACGGGTCAGTCATTAATAAGGATGTTAATGTTGCAAAGCAGGAAAAAAACTTTTTATATTATTTTTATTATATGTGCCATGTTGTTTTGTTAACCATTTATCAGCTACTATGTTCATGATGATATAATTATCTTCAGATATGGGATTATTGTCTGGTAAATTCTTATAAATTGCACGCAGATTGACTACAGAGCTACTGTGACTAAGACCAGGCTGAAGCAGTTACTGAAGATGGATGTATACACGGTTTTCAACACTAAATAACAAAAAAACATATTTTATAATAATGGTTGAATATTTTGAAATCTGCTTCAGTTCATTAAGGTTTTGGACATTCACTTATGCACAGCTCTGGTAAGGTCCTGCCATATTATTTTAATTGGATTGAGGTCTGGACTAGACCATTCCAACACCTTCATTCTGTTATTTTTCAGCCATTCTGATGTACTGTAGATTTCCTGGTGTGCTTCAGATCATTGTCCTGTTGCTTGCCCGAATGTTTAGTTGTCTGACAGTTGGCCTCACATTTTTTTATAGAATACTCTGATATACACAGAATTTCATGGTCGACTTATTGACTGCAAGGTGTCCAGGTCCTGTGCCTGCAAAACAAGCCCAAATCTTCACGCATCCACAGCTGTGCTTGACAGTGATTATGAGGTGTTTCTGCTGAAATGCTGTTTACTTTCCCCCCAAACAAGGCACTGGGCATTAAGCTCAAACAACTCCACTTTGGTGTCATCTGTTCATATGCCTTTATTTCAGAAGTATTGTGGTTTGTTCAGATGCAGTTTTGTCAACGTCAGTTGAGTTTCTACAGTATGAGTTTCTGCCAGTTTCTCCTGGCAACCCTTTCAAACAAACCATACTTGATCAGTCTTCTTCTAATTGTGCTGTCATGGGCTTCAACTTTTAACATGCTCAGTGAGTCCCGTAGGGTCTGAAATGTAGCGGGTTTTTTTGTATTTCTCTGAGCATTGCACTGATCGTGGGGAGAATGGGACGTCCACTTCTATGCACTCCTGGTAAGACTGGCAAGTGCCATGAATGCTTTTCACTTGCCAATAATCTTTTTCACTGTAAAATGTTGGTTTCCAAATTGTTTTGATTTTATATTACAGTGGAACCTCGGATTACGAGTACGTGTGTACAGCACGTGTGTACTGTTTCTTGTTCATTACGTGCACGTAATTTGACACACTTAACCCTAACCCCAACCCTAACCCACTTAAATCCCATGGAACCAGTAAGCGGATACTTAGTATTACTTTTATAATATATATATATTTTATATTTTAATATTTTTTATTAAATAAATAATGGCACAGTGAAAAAAGTTATGTTATTGTTTGTCTGAGGTTGTAAGAGCCGCTATGATCAGATTATTTGAATATGTTTTTATGCAAAAGAAAACCTTAAATAAAAGAGAGGGGCACTAATTTTTACACATGACGATAGTTCTTCCTTTCTTCTCCATCCATTTGTTATTTTTTGTGTTTAAATATACCATGAGAAAACTACGAGCAGAAACCAAGCCCTAACAGCTGGAAGGAAGAGGGAGAAAGTGAGTTTATGAGTGAATATAACCTGGGGATATTTGTTCTCTGACTACTGCTGTCTCATTATCAGATTCTTATCCAGTGACACCAGTTATTGCTTTAGTGCTATTACCCCATAGCATGGTTTAGTCATAACTCATAACTCAGAATTTCTCTCCAATTGTCACTTACGTACATGATAAGAGTCAGACTCTCTACAAGGGTCAATACTTTACTTTAGGAGTTCAATGAATGAAACGGCTGATTTAGTAGATGTTATGAAATATTAATATTGAGTCACAGAACACTCACTTTTTTACTTCCACTTTAGTCTATAGTCCTCCTGTAGATATGAGCCTTTAGCTCTTAGTTCTTTTATCTCCTTTCCAGATAATGTGTTAGCTGTCTTATACAGTATACTGTAGTTCTGACCCTAACTAGATACAAATTTGGATTTGCCTGAAATAACATTAATCACACTGAGTATGATTAATCTATAAATAAATAAATAAACAACAACAATAATAATAATAATAATAAGAGCCGGTACAATGGCTTAGAGGTTAGCTCTGTCCCCTTGCATCTCCAGGGTCGGGGTTCAATTCTCACCACTGGTCTGTGTGCCTGGAGTTTGCATGGTCTCACCATGCTTGGTGGGTTTTCTCTGGGTACTCCAGTTTCCTCCCAATGTGCAAAGACATGCAGGTTAGGCTAATTGGCGTTCCCAAGTTGATCATAGTGTGTGAATGAGCGTACAGTATGAGTGTGTGTGTGTGTGTGTGTGTGTGTGTGTCCTGCCCTGTGTACCCCGCTCTATGCCCTAAGTCTTTTGGGATATGATGACAATACTATTAAATCCATATTAAATACATGTCTAATGCCAGTCAACAGGTTCACAGCAGGAATAGGATTGAAAATTGCTTTATTGTTTTTAATCTGTGTATCACTCGTTCTTTTGTTTGTTTTTTTTTAAATAAAAGATCAACAAGAAAACCACAATTTGTCATTTACATTTACAAAACCAAAGTAAAAACCTGATGAAAACGAAAATGGAAAGTAAGTGCTCGTTATCTGTTCTTTTCCATTTTTGATTTGAGCACAAATGTAATTTTTTATTTAGGTATGGAAACAAATAGAAAAAGAAAACAAATGGTTTACTCATTTTATTTTAGGTTTGAAATTGAAAAACAAATGATGCAAAGATTTGCTTTTTATGCAAGAATTGAAAATAATGAATTAATTTGACCTACCCAGAAATATTGGAGGCAGAGGTCTCTTGCAAGTGAAACAAGTTGTCAGAGAGGAGATACACACAGTAAACACAGCAAATGCAGACACTGTCGAAAGACGAAACCATAAACCAAGTTGTTGCAGCAAAATACCTCAAAACAACTATAAGCAAAGACATGACTGGGTAGCAAGCATTTTAGATTGGCATCTATGCCAGAAACACAGCTTTTCTATGTGTAAGGAGTGGTGGGAGCAAAACGTAAAAAAAAAAATTCATAAAATGATGAATCAAAAATACTGTAATTTCAAGATTCAGACGGACCGACGCTTGGATAATAATATGGCAGACATTAGAATTATCAGAAAGAAACAGGTCATATTCCTTGAGGTAACAATACCGAGTAACAGCACACTGATGAGAAAAAGTAATGGAAAAGATTATTAAATACAAGGACCTATGTATTGAAATTAGAAGATTGTGGAAAAAGCATGCTAGAATAGCCGCAGTTGTTACTGGTGCCCTAGTAGAGATTCCCAAAGCTCCAAAGAAACGTTTAGAAAGCCTGTAAATCTAAAAGGATCTGATTCTGAATTTAAAATGAACAATCCTACTAAGAACACCACACAAGCATACTCTACATGGGTAATTCTTAGGCCTTCAGTTGGGTTTAAAACTTTCCAATTTTTTTTGCATTTTTGTGTGGCAGCAAAAGTTGTTTTTTGGCACATCACCAGAGACTTTATCATGAGTGCCCTTGCTAGGCTAATTTATTGTTTAAATTAACTTGTACTCTGTAGCAATGGAAAAGGGTCATGTACTCTGATGACTCCATGTGTGATGGACACGCCAGGGTACTGTAATAGCACTCGCTAGGTCAAGATCTGGTGTTGCTTGATCAGTTGGTCAAGGCTAAGTAACATAATGTTTAAATAAAATATCAGGTGATGACCTGCATGTACTGAATGGCCAAGTTATCCCATCAATGGCTTTCTAAGAATTGTTAGTAAGTTAGCTCCCTTATTTGCAACCACAAAAACAAATAAAAGTAGGACTAAAATGGTAAAATTTATTTATTTGGGATTCCGAATCCTCCCATCATACAGTATGTCATACTTCTGCCATGTCAGCTTTCCAGAACACCGTGCAGGCTACATACAGTACATGGCTGGCAAAGACAACAGTTGCCAGCACCACTATGTACCCATTCACAATCTCTACTAACCTGTCACACCTGTCTTGCAATATCCACCACTCATTAAGAGAGATTCTTGTCACTTGCTTAGTGTAAAATCTATTTCAGCCCCATGTCTGACATTTGTAACTTTCATTGTTTGTGACCCTGTTTCCTAGTTTACACTGCCAGTGCCAAGCCCGTTTAAAATGGTAGGGTTGCATCAGGAAGGGCATTCGTTGTAAAACCTGTGCCAAGTTGCTGTGTGGCTCTGGCGACTCGACAGGAGCAGCTGAATGTCCAACAATATATACAGAGCAAAAAAAAAAGTTCTTACACATTAAATAATGAAAAAAAGTCTGTATTTAGTGTGACAATGCTTTGAGGCGCCATCTAAGGTACAATTTGTGCAGTTTTATTAAGAAATAAAGTTTTGCAGACCATCCTGCAGAACCCCCCACAGTTCTTCAGAGAACTTTGACTCTTGCACCTACTGTATTATTTAGCACCCGGTTTGACTTGAACACCCCTCCCTCATATGTGTATGTAAGGTTCAAGTCAAACCAGGTGTGTATATAGACAAAATAAATAAATAAATAAATAATAATTTAATATAATATAATATAATATAATATAATATAATATAATATAATATAATATAATATAATATAATATAAATATATATATTCAATAATTATTGAAAAAATAAATAAATACTACTATAGGTGGCATGGTGGTGTAGTGATTTGCACTGCGGCCTTGCACCTCTAGGGTGGGGTTTGATTCCCACCTCATATCTGTGTGTGTAGAGTTTGCATGTTGTCCCAATCTTATTTTAATCTCTATCCATCCATAAATACACAATATGGTCAAAAGCATTTGGCTAAACCTACAATGACATTGTATCCACAGTTAACCCCTGGTCTTTACAGTCCTTGCTTTGTGCACTGGGGCACAGTCGTGTTGGAATAGAAAAGGGCCTTTCCCTTGATAACAGTTGACACAAAGTTGGCATAGCATTGAAACATAGCATTGTCCAAGATGACTTTGTATGCTGAAGTGTTAAGATTGTCCTTCACAAGTATTTATATGTTTATTATCATTATTATCGAGGATTGTGTAAAGAAAACAATAATTTAAAATTTTATTTAATCAAAAAATCCTTAGTGTTAAATAGGCTAGGCAATCTGCAATAAATAAATCTCCTTACATCTTTAATCAATTATTATTAATAATCAATAATTTATTTACAAGTTATACACGTTTCAATTGTATGTTTAAAAAAAAAAGTTTTGGTTTCAATGAATATTCAGTACTGAATGACCGTTATGTGAAATTTCCACAGCAGCAGCGACAGGTATCCGAGGTGCGTATGTTACCATGGTAACGCACGGATAAAGAGACGTCAGCGCTGGTGACAGCGCAGGATGTTCCGAATTGGTGGAGTTCAACTGACATTCCCTGCAAACGATGCAGGGAGTAGGGAGCACCCTGAGAAGTAACCCATTTCGGAATGGAACGCAGCTTAGTGGAACCAGAAACGTGTCTCTCGTTTATTACGGAAGTTAAAACAGGACGGACAATAACGGAAGTAGACGCTGCAGTGTAAAGGGAAATACGTCACGACACACATTTTTCGCGCGATTCTTTTCTTCACTCCTACGACAGGAGACCGAGTTTCACAGCATACACAAGTTTAAAACTGTAAAAACCTATAAAAAAAGAAAGAAAATGTCGGGTGTGTTCGAGTCTCCGAAAACCAGGATAAACGCGTCGATGCTCGCTCAGTACGTCAGCAAACCGGTGTGTTTCACAGGGCGCGTGCAGAAGGTAAAGCGAAGTTACGAGCCGCGCGCGCGCACAGACTGAATATTATTTATGTATCTTGTTTGTAACCAGGCAGAACAAGTATAAAGCATAATTAATATCGAAACCTGTAAATAACTCAAAGAAGATGATTTAAAGAAACACACACACAGGACTAGTTATGTAATTATTGTTTACATTGTTCATATTATAAGCTGCTGAAGCCTCATATCTCTAACATCAAAGTGCATTTATTTTGTTCATCTTAAGTTTATTTTATAGATCTTTATTCTGCCTTTATGTACATATTATGAGCTTGTTTTTGACTTGCTAGCCATAATTTTTTATTAAAATGATCAGTCAGAGCAGGTGATTGTTGTGATATATATATATAATATTGATTTTTATTATTCCTAAATGTTTTATTTCAATTATTTATGGAGCTTTTTATATATATATATATATAGAAAGCTTTATAGAGGTTAGAAAAACTGCGGTCCCTTGGCATCCAAAACAAACTGAAAGTAAGATGAGGTATGTCTTTATTCGTCCCACAGTGGGGGAAATTCCTTAAGTGGCTCCCTTTTCTTCTTGCTACTGTCCTTCATAATATTCCTGGGACCCATATGGGGCTATGACGTAACTAAATCTTGCACAAAAAAAATTCCACTGACGCAAATTGGCTGGGTCGCTCGTGTGCCGAAAATGCTTCTCATGCCCAGGCTAATTTTTTATTTATTTTATTTATTTTTTTATCAAGGCGGGCGTTCGTTTGTCCAGGTACCAGTGTAATGATGTAAAGAGCTTTCCAGGTCAGTGTAAAAAAGTACTTGTTTTTTCCTTTACAGGTCCATCCAAGTGGCAAATCGTTCACGATGACAGACGGAGAGGGAAAGAGCGCATCCGTGGAACTCAACAATCCAGTACGTGTGAGAAACAGATCCCTAGATGAAAGAGCTGAGCTATTTTAGATATTTCTGCAGACTTCAAGGCAATTGATTTATGTGGGAAAAAAACATGCCTGTGAATGAACTTTTTTTTTTTACATACATGTGCAGCCTATATTGTAAATAGTCCACAGGGTTTTTATAGACTGATAGTAATCATTTAACACGACCGTCCTGTCCTCTTCTCGCAGCTGGAAGAAGAGCTGAGCGGAATAGTGGAAGTCATCGGAATGGTCTCGAATAAAGGGACCATCATGGCTGCGGCGTACAACGTCTTCCGGGAGGAGAAAGGAATTTCATTTGGTGAGCGCATTTCCTACTAGATCTTTATCGACTCCAGAGCAGCCGTACATCCGCTCGTTCATGGAGCTGTGAAGTCGGCCAGTCACGTGGCAGCGGAAAGAAGTCACTCGATAAAATTACAAGAATGTTTTAAACTTTTTTAAACCTCATTTTAAAACATTGAATGAGGAATTAAATGTAGCTCAATCCTTATTATACATTAGTTAATATTATACATTAGTTATTAGTACACAAGCGCAGCATTTAAACACAAAAACCTCAAAAACAAGAGTTTAACATAAAATTAAATGAAGCAAAAAAAAAACCTAATATCAATTTAGGATATTTATAAAACATTCAGAATCGCTATTACAAATCGAATCTTCATCTAGGTATCGTGATATTGTAGCAATTGCCATCTCTAATATTTGTGTCGTCATGGAAACTTTGCAATTAATGTACTCATTTCGAGTCCGATTTGGTTCTGTATTGTGAGATCTAGAAACGCAGACTTGTGATTATTTTTTTTTCTTTCCTCTCTGCAGATTTGGAGCTGTATAATGAGGCCCTGAAAGTCCTTCACGATTTCCCTCAGTATTACCCGTTTGAGGTGTCGTCGAGCCGATGAAACAAATCAACACCCTGCATTGTGTGTCTCTGTGTTTTGTGTTTCTCCCTCGTTTATCGTGTCCCCACTTATCGTTCCCTTGTAAATAATCCAAAGCAGCTGAGATCGCCGAGACCTGGCGATTTTTGTTACTTAAAGAAATAAAAAGTCTTTTTCGAGGAGCCAGTTTCCAGTTTGTTGATTTTTTTCTAAATTATTTGTGTACAGTGATTTTCAAATTGTTGTAAAGATTTAGTGAATTAAATTAAAGATTTAAGGTACATATTTATAGACAGTATGACAATGATTCAAAACTATGCTATTTTTAAAAATAATTTTTTTATCTCTACATCACTTTTTATCGAGCTGATTGTGATGATTATGACTTCAGTGCTTGAGCTATTATAGATAAATGCATGACTTTTTATGTATATTAAGTCCAGAATGATTGCAAAGAAATCAGGAGATTGC